>CM064488.1:4415394-4505458 GCA_032716605.1 Paralithodes platypus
TGTTATAGAAAATATAAAACTTAACTTTTCCCTGAGTGAAAATAACATTTGCAAGGACAGAGTGGGTGGCCCCCCCCCCCCCCCCCTAATACAAACCAGCACAGTACTCTCTACTCACATACAAACAAGCACCAAGGAACAGGACACCACCAATAACAACAGAGACAAGAGGACAGCCACTAAGACAAACCCATCACAGGTCTCTCTCCCAACATACCAACACCACCAAGGAAACAGGGACACCAACAATACATACAGAAGAGAGACAATGAGGTAGCCACTAATACAACCATCACAGTCTTCTCTCTACACATATACAACACACCAAGGAACCAGGGACCACCACCAATTACAACAGAGACAAGAGGGAAGCCCAAATAATACAAAACCATCACAGTCTCTCCTCTCACATTACAAACACACCAAGGAACAGCGACACCACCAATACAACAGAGACACGAGGAAGCCACTAACTACAACCAGCACCACAGCTCTCTCTCTCGCATACAACACATCAAGGAACAGGACACCACCAATACAAACAGAGACAAGAGGAAGAGCCACTAATACAGCCAGCACAGTCTCTCTCTCCACATTACAACACACCAAGGAACAGGACACCCACCAATACAACAGAGACAAGAGTAAGAAGAAAAACTAATACAAACCCAACACAGTCTCTTCTAACTCACATACAACACACCAAGGAACAGGGACCACCACCACATACAAACAGATGACAAGATGAAAGCCACTAATACAAACCCCGCACAGTCTCTCTCTTCCACATAACAACACACAAGGAAACAGGGACACCACCAATACAATCAGAGACAAGGAGGAAAGCCACTTAATACAAACCAGCACAGTCTCTCTCTCACATACAACACACAAAGGAACAGAGGGACAACACCAATACAACAGAGACAAAGAGTGAAGCCACTAAGACAACCAACACAGTCCTCTCTCTCACATACAAACACACCAAGGAACAGGACACCTCCAATACAACAGAGACAAGAGTAAGAAACTAAAACAACCCGCACCAGTCTCTCTCTCAAATACAACATACCAAGAGAACAGGGGACACCACCAATACAACAGATACAAGAGGAAAGCCACTAATACAACCAAACACAGTCCTATCTCTCACATACAACATACACAAGGAACAGGACACCACCAATTACAAACAGAGAACAAGAGGAACGACCTGTTGATATAGGTTAAGTGCCACACACAAACATATATACAGAGTGCACCACATGCCGTAATCATATTGGCAACATACCACACATGTACTTTCAGGGCAATACTATCATTGTTTAATATGCGATGATAATGTACCGTACTCTGTTAGTATCGGCAGCGCTGCACCAAAAATATCCGGCACCGCCGCACATGTTTTCATCAGTAACATCCGGTCGGCACTCAGCTTAACAAGTGCCTCCCAGCTCCCTGTATATCTTTGGCTAATAAGAACCTATAAACTTATCTCTGGACTTTTATTCTACATCTTTGTGCAAGAAAGGATTATCAAGGTTGTTGTAGCTTCACATGACAACCATACATGGCGCAGTGTGTTAATACAGCCAGGAGATACGAGCCACGACCGGATTCTCAGCCAGCCATCTTGCAAGACCTCACCTCTCCAGCCCTGGATATAATATTGTGCAGTGCTTTATAGTGCAGTGAAGTACTTAAGAGTGTAGTGCAGTGCCTTTATTATATGTCCCATGTCATTTGTGCCCATTCCCAACTTGCTGTGAGGGTTATAGCCGCCGAAACATTGCTGGATAAGAGCGAGGAGTAGCATACCCTCTCCCTCTAACATCTCCAGCAACACTGAAGCTACCACCCCTCACACCCTCCAGCTGTGCCGGTACATGCGCGCACACGGACACACGCACATCGCTGCCAAGTCAACACGGTGGTGCCACGCCTATCGCACTCACTCACTCACTCACTCACTCTAGCACAGATAATTTCTCGCACTATTAAATAAACTGTTCCAGTTGTACTGCACATTTTCATCGTTCCTGCAAGACTACAGTGTGTCAGCTATCAACCAATTATGGAGGGAGATGAGCAGATTCATGGGGAGCCCAGAGACACCCCACACGACCATACTGGGGAGGGAGATAATGGTGGAGCTACTGGTGGAGATAGTGGTGGAGATAATGATGGAGATACTGTTGGAGTTGCTGGTAAGGGGTACCAGTCAGTTCATTCCACTCAAACCTCTCCTCCTCTCACCACCCCTCATTTTACTCCACCTCCCCAACCTCCCCCCACTTTACCTCCCCTACACTGTAGGGGGATGCCACCCCTGTCACCACACCCTGCAAGTCTACAACCTACCACATGTGCAGACCTCCTTCAGCTCATACAGTATATGGAGCAATGCAGACAACGGGACGACTATACCAGAAGACAGGAGGAGGACCGCAGAAGACAGGAGGAGGACCGCAGACGACAGGAGGAGGACTACAGGAGACAGGAGGAGGAAACAAGACGACGCACGGAGGAGGACTACAGGAGACAGATGGACGATGCCAAGTTCTCCGCCCTTGTCCAGGCTCTGGCCCAAATTACCCCACCTGCCGCCGCACCTACACCTACCTCAACGGGGACAACACCCAATTCCACAAACATCCTCCACCCTACAGCTCCACCTCCACCACAGAAGGCTATCACCCAGAACCCGCCGCCCCTTCGTGCTGATGCCACCTTCCAGGTTTTCAGAGAATGGAGGCGTCGGTGGGACGATTACTCTATTATGGTAGACTTATCTAAACTACCGAGGGAGAAACAACTGATCCAGATGCGGATGTGCTTAACCCTGGAGACACAGCGGCTTTTGGAGCACACCTTAAGCATACCCCCTGACACCGACAAGACCGTTGATGCAGTCCTCGATGCACTTCAGGAGCACATCAAGAATTCTCGCAATGAAGCTCTCCGTCGCAGGGACCTGTTCAGTTGCAAGCAAAAACAGGGCGAGTCATTCAACAACTTCTACGTCCGCCTCTGCCACATCGCCGAAGAAATTGACGTCTGCCCAGGGAACTCTTCAGCCTGCAGGAGACCCAACTCAAGATGGTCATTCTGATGGGCATACACGACGAAGAACTTGTACAGAAGCTGCTCTCCCTCGACGCCACTCCTTCATTACAGGACATCGTCAACACTTGCCGTTCCTACGAGGCCACTCGAAGCGCTACGTCAGCCATACGTGCCCCACCGTCCCAGGTTAATGCCGTGTCAGCGTACAAGCAGAACAAGCAAGTTAAGCAACGCGACAAGTTCTCCACATCGCAACAGTCCTTGGCGTCGGCTGCCGCCTGCCAGCGTTGTGCTCGCCGGCACGACAAGAACAAGTGCCCGGCTGAAGACTACACCTGCACTAACTGCGGCCGTCGTGGTCATAAGCCTAGGACTCCTGCTTGTCCTGCAGCCACCGCCCAGTGTCGTCGCTGCAACCATATGGGCCACTACGACATATGCTGCAGATCTTCCAAGACGCCCGCCACACAGGACAATGCCGCTTCCTCCCACAACAAGTCTACAGCAAAGAAGACCACAAGTTGCCGACGTGTGGGATCACCTGTTCAGGCACCCACACTGACATCCGTGAATCTCACCTACAGCGGCACCACTAGAAAACTCCACATGCTTCCTGACACAGGTGCAGACATCACAGTGATCGGCCGACGACACCTCGACATACTTCGGATTCCTCTCAGCAGCCTACGACCTCCGCCTCCGACAACAACGCTCAACGCGGATGGCTCTGCAATGGCTCCTGCTTTGGGGACGTTTCATGCACAACTCACCATCAGCAAACGCTCCTGTTCGGCCACAATCCAAGTCCGCGAGGGTGTTCAGACGCCGCTTCTGTCCAAACGCCACTGTCAAGCATTGGCCATCATCTCAGCAGAATTCCCCAAGCCAATTCTACAGGTTAAACACATCTACAGGTGTAAGGAGCTACCCTTCACAGCCACCACGTCACCTGCACAAGCCAAGGAGTTCTTTCTTCGAGAGTTCAAGGACGTGTTGGTCTCCAAGGAGGATCTCCAGATAGCTCCACTCAAGCCTATGAAGGGTCCCCCAATGCGGATCCACCTCAAGGACGATGCCGTGCCTTTTGCCATCTACCCCGCGGCAGATCCCCTTTGCTTTCAGGGACAAAGTTAAGCAGGAGCTGGACTCGCTAGTGGCACAAGGTATCATCAAACCGGCCGGCGATGAACCTTCAGAGTGGTGCCACCCCCTCGTCGTCGTCGCCAAGCCCAACGCCGAAGTTCGCCTCACCGTAGACCTCACCAAGCTCAACTGCCAAGTTTCCCGCCCAGCCCACCCCTCACCGACGCCTTTCGAAGCGATCCGCAGTGTGGCCCCGCAGGCGAAATTCTTCACGACGGCAGACGCCCTGAGTGGATATTGGCAAATGGAACTTGCGGAGGAGGACCAGCATCTCACAACTTTCATCACTCCTTATGGCCGTTTCCAACACTGTAGAGGTCCAATGGGCTTCGCTGCGACAGGTGACGCCTTCTGCCTTCGCGGTGATAGGGCCCTCCAAGGGGTGCAAAATTGTGCCAAGGTTGTCGACGACGTGCTGCTCTACGACGAGGACTTCAACACACATCTTCAGCGTATCCATGAAGTGCTCATACGGTGCCGCGACAGTGGGATCACACTCAACAAGGACAAGTTCGTGGTCGCCGCAGCCAGTGTGAACTTCTGTGGGTACACGCTCTCAGGTGAGGGCATCTCGGCTGACCCTGGCAAAGTCGGAGCGATCAAGGACTTCCCGACACCAGCCAACATCACCGACCTTCGCTCCTTCATGGGTTTGGTGAACCAGCTGGCGGAGTTCACCCCCGACATCGCCACTGCCGCTCAGCCCCTGCGCCCCCTGATGAGCCCGAAGAGGTTGTTTATGTGGACCGCTGACCATGATGAGGCTTTCCGCCGGGTCAAGGCTGCCCTTCTCAGTCCACCCGTCCTGGCCCCATTCGACCCTTCCCAACCAGTGATTCTACAAACTGATGCATCCCGCCTCAACGGTATTGGATACGCCCTCCTACAGGATCATGGCAACAACCGTCTCCGCTTAGTTCAGTGTGGCTCGAGGTTCCTAAGCGACCCCGAGTCCCGCTATGCCACCATTGAGCTGGAGATGCTAGCCGTGGTCTGGTCCAAGTGCAAGTTCTACCTCATCGGACTGCAACACTTCACCCTCATGACGGACCATCGCCCCCTCATACCCATCTTCAACAACTACACCCTTGATGCGGTTGAAAATCCCCGCCTCCAACGTCTGAAGGAGAAAGTCGCACCTTACCTCTTCACAGCCGTCTGGCGCGCTGGCAGGTTGCTCTGCATCCCTGATGCGTTGTCACGGGCCCCTGTCAGCCACCCGACGCCAGAGGATGAGTTAGCATGTGCCGATGCCACGGTTCACCTCAGGTCCCTCGTGACTGTCAACGCCGCCGCCACCGACGTCAACTCTCCTTCACAGGACGCAGACAGGATTCTCAGGAACTCCGAGACGCAGCCAGAGCGGATCCTGTGTACATCCGCCTGCGTGAGTGCGTTACTTCGGGTTTCCCCACCAACCGCTACGACCCTGCACAACTCTCTACTCCCATTTTGGAAACTCCGAGACTACCTGTCAGCAGATGGTGAACTCGTCCTGTACGGAGCGAGGGTTGTGGTTCCTGAAGCCCTCCGCCGCCGCACCTTGGCTCGCCTGCATGATAGTCACAGAGGCATGGAGGCCACTAAGCGTAGGGCGCGACAGGCTGTCTTTTGGCCTGGCATCAACTCGGACATCGCCAACACAGTTCAAGCTTGTGAGCCATGTCAGGTCTTACAGCCTAGTCAGCAGCAGGAACCCATGATCAACGACGACAACCCAACTAGGCCTTTCGAGTCTGTTTCAGCCGACTTCTTCGCTGTGGCGGGGAAATCCTTCCTCGTCGTAACAGACCGACTCTCAGGCTGGCCCGTTGTCGTACCCTGCAAAGGCGATACTACCGCTTCAAACACCATCAAGATCTTCTGCCGCTACTTCAGGGAAGTTGGTGTACCCCTCCGCCTACGTACAGATGGAGGCCCACAGTTTACTAGCCATGAGTTCCGGGACTTCATGGAGCGTTGGGGAGTCAATCACTTGGTCTCTTCCCCACACTACCCACAATCCAACGGTCATGCCGAGTCTACCGTCAAGTCCGTCAAACACCTCATACTGAAGACGGCTCCCTCAGGCAACATCGACTGTGAGGACTTTGACCGTGGACTGTTGGAGCTCCGCAACACCCCGAACTTCACAGGCCGCTCCCCGGCACAAATCTTGTATGGCCACCCACTACGGTCTTGTGTCCCTGCTCATCCCCAGTCCTTTGCAGCAGAGTGGCAAGCCAAGGCCGAGGACTGTGACCGCCGTGCAGCCGCCCACACTGCGCTGGTGCAGAGAAACTATGACCAGCACGCACGTCCCCTTCCCAGGTTGAGAGTCGACACCACAGTGCAGATCCAAGACCCGACTTCTCACCGCTGGGACAAGGTTGGGGTCGTCATGGGCTGCGGCAGGTCCAGGGATTATGAGGTTCGTCTCCCCAGTGGTAAGATATATTGGCGGAACCGTCGCTTCCTCCACCCAGTGAATTCCCCTGGTGTTGAACCCCTCCCCCATAACCCTGAGATCCCTGTGTCTTGCACGGACCCAGAAAGAGAGTCCTTCACTTCCCCCATGGCTCCACGTAGGTCTGAAAGGCTCCTAGAAAAAGAGTCAGCTCGACAACGTCTTGCGAGCTTGAAGGGGGAGGGAGGTGTTGATATAGGTTAAGTGCACACTCAACATATATACAGAGTGTACACATGCCTTAATCATATTGCAACATACACACATGTACTTTCAGGGCAATACTATCATTGTTTAATATCCCATGATAATATACCGTACTCTGTAGTATCGGCAGCGTTGCACCAAATATATCCGGCACCGCTGCACATGTTTTCATCAGTAACATCCGGTCGGCACTCAGCTTAACAAGTGCCTCCCAGCTCACTGTATATCTTTGGCTAATAAGAACCTATAAACTTATCTCTGGACTTTTATTCTACATCCTTGTGCAAGAAAGGATTATCAAGGTTGTTGTAGCTTCACATGACAACCATACAGAAGCCACTAATACAACCAGCACAGGCTCTCTCTCACATACAACACACCAAGGAACAGGACACCACCAATACAACAGAGACAAGAGGAAGCCACTAATACAACCAGCACAGTCTCTCTCTCACATACAACACACCAAGGAACAGGACACCACCAATACAACAGAGACAAGAGGAAGCCACTAATACAACCAGCACAGTCTCTCTCTCACATACAACACACTAAGGAACAGGACACCACCAATACAACAGAGACAAGAGGAAGCCACTAATACAACCAAGACAAGAGGAAGCCACTAATACAACCAGCACAGTCTCTCTCTCAAATACAACCAGCACAGCACCAAGGAACAGGACAAATACAACCAGCACAGGCTCTCTCTCACATACAACACACCAAGGAACAGGACACCAACAATACAACAGAGACAAGAGGAAGCCACTGACACCTGCCTTTATGACACATTATGTGCATAATATAATAGTGCTAGCAATAATAATAGTTGTATTACGAGTGCAAGGTTAACTAGAGAACAAGATGGACAGACGTAACATTGCCGCAGTATCTCTGATATTAGCCTTCTTTCTTGTCGTCTACCTTCATCATGTGCAAGTATGTTTATTATATAAACATATTATTGTGTAATGTTTTGTGCATTTTGAATGATATTCTATAAAATACATTGAACAATTTTAAAATTTTGGATTTCAATGTGTGACACGAAAATATTGGACACTATGTTTAATTATTGAGCTATAGGAATTCAAAACTAACGCAAATAGCCTATACGTATATAAAATATGGCTTCCATTTGTTTAATTAAATTGAATGCATATATGTATATTAGTTATCATATCACAACCCTACCTGCATGTTTAAAGCCATTTGCTTACATGTGTAGAGTGAAATACATTAACAAGTTTCACGCCTTCTTTAAATTTACCAATATTGGTTGGGAAACACATCCCTTGCCGTAAATCTATGCAAATGCCGGGGTCTTTCTGTTTACATTTTATTTCATAACCAAATATTTTCTGGAGTATTATTTAAACATTGCTTAATGTTTATCATTATCACATTTACTTGCATTACTTTCGTTATTCGTATTGTAACATTATATTGATGTACTACATAATTATTATATACATATATTGCTTAACTTGATAGAGCACATGTTTTATATTATAATCAATCAGGCAATTCCGATTGTGACATCATCAATGAACACATTAGTATGATATAATTTAAATCTTATCCACGAAAACATAAATCGCCAAGTTAACGCATGTTACCCATTGACAATCAAAGAAAAAAAGAAACACACACATTTTCTCCAGCGATAACGAAAGGTTTTGTTATCTGCGTTAGACATTAGATAATGTGTGAATTTCGGCTCATGGCATTATCAGTGCAATTTACGAATCAAGCTACTGATGAAATAGTATTATATCATTATTATTTGGATCGCTATTAAATGTAAATATCTCAGTTATTAGGTACAGTACATTAACAAAAAAACAGTTTCTGAGACACCTGTTTAGGGCCCGGACATTGGGAGCGTATTGTTTGTGGACGACAGCCCACTTTAACTATCACAAGACCGCACATGTACGAACACACGTTTCGAACCAATATATGCTTCACTCAGTCTGCCATGTAAAGTTATTGTGCTGTTGTTATGCTAAGATACGATTCATACTGCATAATAGGATATATAAATTACAAAAATACCATTGTTTGTCATTCCCTCCTGTATATATATTAAACACGGATAGGTATTACATAATTAAGAATGTAAAGAAAACTACCAAACCGCAGTGAATGGACAGGCTTTCATTGTGTGTGTGTGTGTGTGTGTGTGCATGTGTGAGTGTGTGAAATTCATCAGACATCATAGTAGTTACTATTAAACTCATACCGGTACTCACATTTAATTCATCCATTTTATATCATGCTATTAATCTTGTTGCACTGTGCAAACATTGCAATATATCAGATACTATAATACTAACATCGAAAAGGTATCTATAGCCATTGCTAAACTTAATTTCACGATGCGATGCTTACCCTTTAGTGTTAAATAAATGTTTTACTAAATTAATACATAATATATAAACATATCAGCGTCCGCAGCTTAACTTTGTGTGGTATTGCATAATACCCCCCATATATCACTACTAATAACTCATTGCCGTTTCACACCTGAATTTCATGACCAGATGATAACATGTAATATTACATTACATAGTGTGTTGTGTTGTATGTCATGAAGCAGACACTTCTGTTTTCAGTGTGTGTCATCTACTGTAGAGCATATTGTTTAATACACACCAATGCAAGGTAAACATTTACACTGTAATACTGAACATCCTCCTCTTCGAAATTAATACAAGTATGCTTAGCGTGCTCACTGGCAACATGGAAATATGCATACATACTGTATATGAATGCGGATCATAGCATAACAGCAGCAATATAATGTTACATGGCAGACTGAGTGAAACATCTATTGGTCGAAACGTGTTTTCATAGGTATGCGGCCTTGTGATAGTTAAAGTGGGCTGTCGTCCAGAAACGATATGCTCCACATGCCCGGTCCCTATCAAAGTGTCTCAGAAATTGCGGTTTCTGACTGTACAGTACAATCAATAGCATTGACATTATAACACCAATTTGACTCATTGAGCCTTTAAATTGTAAGGCTGGAAGAACATTCACATATATCGTTTGGGTTCGATATATATTCAAATGAATACACAACTATTAAGGGGAGACGGGTTCTATTCTAGACGGGTTCTATTCTAGACGGGTTCTATTCTAGACGGGTTCTATTCTAGACGGGTTCTATTCTAGACCCCCTTCTTCCTCATGTTTAACCCCATTAGTTTTAATTTTTATTTTATTTTTCCCCATTAGTTTGTCGATTTTAAAACCTTTCGCCCCATTTCTGTATCTATTTCATGTTATTTAGATGTTGATATTGTTTTCATGACGAACGATAGTGAGCCTGTAATTTTGGAAGAACGGGAATTTTTTCTATCGAAAACTGTACAAAATAATCTAGAAGGTGGCTCTAATGGATGTTTTTTGTTTAAAGTTGGATGGAGGTCTAGGAAGGAAACCAAACAAAAAAATACATATATATAAATTAAATAATCGATACAAAAATTAACCCTTCCCCCATAATAATCACAATTCTTACTAATTATCACGTGATATCAATTGGATTCATGCACAAACAATAGGGTTGAAAGGATATATTATAACGTCAATTGACGTTGTGGCTAATTCCTTAAAATAAGATACTTTTCACCACGAACTTAAGTAATATTCAAGCTTTTTACAATTGCGACTGATCAGTAATATTTTCCTTTTTGGTTCATATTAGACACTATCACTATTTTACACTGACACAATACATTTAAAGATACGATAGATCAAAAAGATAAACTAATAAATATCATAATGAATTACTCACTCAACTTAACGCGACAGTGTATACATGTGGTGACTGATAAAGCGAAAGGAGGAGTGGAAGTTCTGGTGGCTGATGAGTTGGCGGAAAGTGTGCTTCAGATTACGAGAGTTAGTGAAAGGCTGATTGTTTTGAAGTTGAAAGTTGGTGAAAGAATTCTGAATGTGATATCTGCATATGCTCCACAGGCTGGCCTACAGAAAGTGATACAAGAGGACTTCTGGAATGATACTGTCAGTGTAATTTGAGGCCTCTCGGAGAATGAAATGACAATCCTGGGAGGGGACCTGAATGGTCACGTGGGAGCATCTGCAGATGGATACGAGGGAGTACATGGAGGATATGATTACGGAAGGAGGAGTCTGGAAGGCAAATATGTACTGGAGTCCTGCGTTGCACATTGTTGTGTGTAACACGAAGTTCAAGAAAAGACAGAGCCATCTGGTCACATATAACTCTGGGGTCTCTAGTAGCCAGATATATTACTTCCTGGTTAACAGGAAAGACTGGAAACTGGTTCGGGATGTAAAGGTCATCCCGAGCGAAGAATGTATCCCCCAGCATAAGCTACTTGTGTGCGACATGAGCTTATACAGAGATCCTAAGTGCAAGAAGATATACATGCCCAAAAGGAAAGTGCGGCTGCTGAAGAACAAGGACGTTAGGGATAGGTTTCATAGTGAACTGGAGGAAATGAATAGAAATAAGGAAGCTAGGCCTAGTGATGTAAATAGTCAATGGAATTTTCTTAAGCATAGCCTTCTCACTGCCACTGACAAAGTCTGTGGGAAAACAAAGGGTCACCCCAGAAATAAGACCTCCTGGTGGTGGAACGATGAGGTAGAATATGCTGTGAAAGAGAAAAGGAGATGCTTCAAAGCATGGAAGAAGGGAGGCAGCAAGGAGGAATACCAGGCAGCTAAACGAACTGCCAAAATAATTATTTACAATGCTAAAAAAGGCATTAAGGACCTGGTCCTCGAACAAGTGTGTAACACTGACAATCCCAATAGGATCTTCAACCTAGCTAGGCGAGTTAAAAATGACAGTAGGAATATTATAGGTGAACAGTGTGTTAGAAACGATAATGAGAAGATTGTGTATGCAGAAAATGAAATCAGAGAAGCATGGAAGGCACACTATGAACGATTGCTAAATGTAGAGTTTGAATGGGATAAGGAATAGCTTAGTATCGAAAAAAACAATATCTGGACCCCCTCCTTTGATAGCACGAGCTGTAGTGAGCGACTCAATCAATAAAATGAAGGACGGTAAAGCTCCAGGGTGGTCTGACATTGTCACTGAGATGATAAAAGCCTCAGGGGAGACTGGGGTCAACTTAGTCACTGAGTTGATAAACTCCATTATTAAAGATGAGAAAATCTCCGAGGATTGGCACAAAAGTGTAATAGTAAATTAGTAGCGCATCGCTAGATAGAGGTAATTATAGGGGCCTGAAATTGCTTGACCAAATCGTGTAGGTCTGTGAGAGAGTCTCTGAGGGTTTGATCAGGCAAAGCATCTCCAATGATGATATGCAGTTTGGTTTTATGCCAGGACGTGGTACAACCAATGCTATCTTCATAGTCAGGCAGATACAGGAAAGATACTTACTAAAAGGCAGGGATCTAGTTTATAGACCTGGAGAAGGCCTTTGATAGGGTGCCTAGAGATGTTGTGCAGTGGGCTATGAAGAAACTTGGTGTGGAAGAGTGGCTGGTGCGTGTGATAATGAAGATGTATGAGGATTCGCGAACTGCGGTGAGGGTGAAAAGTGTACTGAGTGATGAGTTCACAGTCCGTGTTGTAGTTCATCAGGGTTCAGTGTTAAGCCCCCTCCTCTTTAGTATGGTCCTGGAGGCATTGTCTAGAGATTTTAGATGTGGACTCCTGTTGGAGCTGTTTTATGCAGGCGATTTAGTCCTAATAGCTGACAATATGCAAGATGCTGAGGCCAAATTCAAAAGATGGAGAGAGGGTATGGGGAGTAAGGGTTTATGGGACAATATTAACAAAACCAAGGTTATGCATTGTAGATTGAGATGAGGCAATGTGGAAAAGAGCGGTGCATACCCATGTGCAGTGTGTGGAAAGGGTGTGGGCGCTAACTCGATTCGATGTAGCATCTGTCGATGTTGGGCACACCATGGGAGTAAGCACTGTAGTAGAAGAAAAGGACCCCTGCCGAAGTTTAAGTCAGAGATAGAGAAATTTGAGTGCGTAGTGTGCAAAGGTGAGCTTGTGTTAAGTGATGATCCTGTGGCTGTGAACTTTGGAAATGAGTCATTGGAGCTGGTGGACAAGTTTTGTTACCTAGACGATACCATCTCTGCCGGTGAAAAGAATGCCTCGCTCTCTGAAGGGAAAGATGTATGCCTCATGTGTTAGAAGTGCAATGACATATGCCTCAGAAACATGGGCCGTTAAAGTAGAGGATGTCAAGAGAATGGAACGTAATGAGATGAGAATGGTGAGATGGATGTGTGGGGCCAGGCTGCAGGATAGAATAACAAATGATGAGCTGAGGAGACGTTTAGGTATAAAGAGTATTAGCAAGGTGATGCGTACAAGTAGACTGGGATGGTATGAACATGTGGAAAGAATGGATGAATAAAATTGGGTGAAAAAATGCAGGTCTGTGATTGTGGAGGGAGCTGCACCAAGGGGTGGACCGAGGAAGACCTGGGATCGGACTATACGTGCCGATCTCAAATTCAAAAACTTGACAAGTGAAGCAGCCCTTAACAGGGTTGCTTGGAACGCCGCCATTAGAACAAGAGACTAAACTCCACGTATGTGTGGAGCACTCAGTTTTAAAATTGTATGTATGTATGTATGTATGTATGTATGTATGTATGTATGTACACTAACCCTGATTATACCAAGGCAGAACATTTTGATGCCGCATTGTTTCACCGTGGGTCATGCTCGTTTTGCAAAATTAATATACTGTGTATTAGTATCAAGCTATCGTTCCCAGTTCTTGGATATATGTGTATGTCAACTAAGACTGCAGATGATAATGGTTTTCTTGTAATGTATAGTTTAAGATCATCTTTAATAAAGTGTCTTTTTTGTCTCTCAACAAGGTGGGATCTCCGAATGCCAGTCCTCGTACGCTGAATGGAGGATATAAAGAGATGACAGATTACCTTCCACCGACATATGATAGTTCTATGAGCACTGCATCAACAAGCAGCAATAGTTCTACCACAACCTCACCCAATAATAACAATGATGACCATTAAGGGGGGATGGCTGTGTTTATTTGCTCATTTATGTATTCTTGTTTTGTTTTATTAGTTTGTTAGTGTTCTCCCTAGACCTCCATCAAGCTTTAGCCCCCCCCCCCCTCCTTCAAGACAAATTTGTAAATTTTTCGACAGAAAAATTTCCCAGCCGAAGGCCGGTTCCTCTTGAATTACAGACTCGCTAACGCTCGTCAGGAAAACATCGAAACTTAAATGACATAAAAAGTCATATTGTTGACAAATAATTTGGGCGAAAGGTCTTAAAATCGCCAAACTAATGGGCCGAACGTCTCAAAATCTGAAAGCTAAAGGGGCTAAACATGAGGAAGAAGGGGGACCAGAAAAACGACCCATCTCCCCTTAACATCACTATCATTGAGTAGAGCAACACCAATATGAAAGCCATTCAACCTGGCATAAACATACTATATCCTGTTATATTCCAAGTAGGTAGGTTAGAAATTGGGAACCCTAACTTCTGTAACTCAAAAAGGACTACAGCAAATGGGCAGTTAATTTGCACACCTCTTCTTTGGCTGCCCCTTCCCACATGTTAGCAATATTAACTGGACCACTCCTATCTAGTCGTTCCCGAGTTGTAGAGGTTAATGTTCAAGAGCTTTGGCATACATACTTGGAACAGGGTATAGCGTCATACTAATAAACCAATAATACCAAAGTCGAAGCTGTGTGAAACTCACCATATCATCCGTAAACAAAATAAAAACAAAACAAAATACTGTGTTTTTTTAATAATTCAGGAGCCATAAAACCTAAAGAATAAATAGTACATTGTGTCACATATGGATGTTATTATTCTGAATTAAGAAAATTGTAGTGACTTTAAATATGATGTTAGGAATGTTGTAACACAAACATTGTTTGTATGCACAAGTAGTAGGCTACATATAGTCCATAGTTTGTACAGTCAATGCTATAATGGATGTCATACTGAGTGCAAACAGGCAAATGTCCGTATTGCCAATCAATATCTGTCGAATTAAAAGGTAAATCGGCTATGTTGTTTAATACAAAAAGGGGCAACCTCTTCCTCTAATGACTGATAATAATAGATGTGGTAATAGTCCTTTTACTACCGAGTGATCATATAATAAGACAGATTTATAGCTAAAGCCTAAATTGACTGTTGAGAATAATGCCTCTGCTTGCACTCAGCTGTGGATACACACTTTGATTCATACCCCGTCAACAAAACAGAACATATATAAATACATAAAAAGCAACTTGACTACTACCAAGATCTTTGTGAAACAATTATGTATATACAGTAAGCCTACACTGGGTGTCCCAAAACACTCCATACATGGGGAAAATTATGTTTCACCATGATGTAACTTTATATATAGGGAAAATTAACCGTTTCACCATGATGTAACTTTATATATAGGGGAAATTAACAGTTTCACCATGATGTAACTTTATATATAGGGGAAATTAACAGTTTCACTATGATATAACTTTATATATAGGGGAAATTAACAGTTTCACCATGATGTAACTTTATATATAGGGGAAATTAACCGTTTCACCATGATGTAACTTTATATATAGGGGAAATTAACAGTTTCACTATGATATAACTTTATATATAGGGGAAATTAACAGTTTCACCATGATGTAACTTTATATATAGGGGAAATTAACAGTTTCATCATGTAACTTCATATATAGGGGAAATACCCGTGCAATACCATGGACGTCCTTTTCATGATATTATGGGAATTATTAGACAATTTTATTCAGCTTTGGAAGGACCTCTAGCAATAATAAGGCTTCAAAATATCTCAACCAACCTTTTTAACTACCTTCCCCAGCTGCATAATATCGTCTAAATATAGTATAATTATATAAAACACGTCGCTGGTACTAAGAGGGTTAATACTTTCAGCATAAAGTAGCTTCATTTACACGGTATTCTCTACATGATTGTAATTTGTTTGTTAGCAAACTCGAAGCCGCCTCTCCCACTCATCATTCATGGTGAACCTGTGCCAATACATATGGTGTTATGCCTGTAATTGTACTATAATGAATAATTGTCTTGTACATCATGGCCTTTATGTGCCCCGACACACGTAAAAGTCGAGTGGTTTGAAATTTGGGGATCTGGCAAGCCTCTCCGCTGGACCGCGACGACCAATACAAGACCTCGGAATGTTATCCAT
This sequence comes from Paralithodes platypus, assembly GCA_032716605.1. Classification (NCBI taxonomy): domain Eukaryota; kingdom Metazoa; phylum Arthropoda; class Malacostraca; order Decapoda; family Lithodidae; genus Paralithodes; species Paralithodes platypus. The sequence goes on from CM064488.1 coordinate 4,431,499, forward strand.
CCATCGACGTACATAGATACCATAATGAGGTGGTGCCCCGTCCTGCGGGAAATAACGTGGGAATTCACCAGCTTCAATTCAGAGGGAAGGCATGACGCTGTGTTTCAACATGGTTAGATAAATGTCAGAATTGAGATTGTGTCAAAGAAAACAGGTTCAACAATGGTTGTGCCCCATATGCTGCACCATACCATCACTTTTTCCCGCAGCTTCCATTATTGGCAACTAATTACTCCATTAACATAACAATTGGACAATAACGACATCCATCAACATACCCATATTCCTCACCAAGCCCTCTATAACCCATCATCTCCAGACATCACCTTTTGCTCCCCAGAACTCACCCCCACAACATCCTGGAGGGTGGTCAGAACCTTAGGCTCTGACCACCTCCTGATCATTATCACCACCAAAACCAGACTCACCCCAGCAAGCCACAAACACACATACACCAATTATAAAAGAGCTAACTGGGAAGCATTCACAAATGAGATAGAACAACACTTCACAACTCTAAACAGTACACCCATCACTAACATCAACAATGCTGTACACATACTCAATAAAACTATCCAAAACGCTGACAAGAAACACATTCCAAGAGGTAACAGAAAAAGACACAACCCCAACTTCACACCAGAAATTCAAAACCTCATCAGACAACGCGACATACTGAAACACTCCCCAGCACCCCACACACAAGACATCACACAACAAATTCAAGCACTCAACACCCAAACTAACAACAAAATACAAGAACAAAAACTAAATTGGAATAACTTCCTACAAACACTTGATCACAAAACAAACCCCCAAAAAACTCTACAAAACACTAAACAGCATCACACTTTCCAACAGCAACACAACACAATCACATGCTGCAATCACAACAACAGACTCTCTCCTTCATGTAAACAACAAGCAAACACTCTCATCAATCACTTCTCACATGTCAGCCACCTAAAACCTCACAAAGACGACCGACGTGTCATCCGACGTAAGAGACAATTCCCCACAGACCCTGACTATACACCCTTCACCAATCACCAGACAAAGCATATCATCAACAATCTCAAGCACTCACCCGCCTGTGGCCTAGACAACATAAGCAACATACACCTCAGACACCTGGGACCACAAGGCATACAAGCACTCACTAACATATCAAACTACAGCTATTCACACAACACAATACCAGACATTTGGAAGCATGGTATCATCATCACATTCCCCAAACCCAACAAAGACCCCACGCTACCCTCCTTGCACCGCCCCATCACACTCCTTTGCTCCCCCTCCAAAGTCATGGAACGCCTAGTATTACAACTAATTACACCTGACCTACCCCTAGCTCCAACACAACATGGCTTTAGGCCACTGCACTCCACAAACACTCTTCTCACAGACCTTACACAAAGAGCTTTCGACGGCATCAACTCAGTTAGACCACCACACAGATCACTATTAGCCACACTCGACATTAGTAAAGCCTTCGAAGCCATCCCCCGCCACAACCTAACAAACAAAATCTACAACACAAACATGCACAACAACACAAAAAGGTGGCTGGCCAACTTCCTAGCAGGCAGATGTGCACACGTATCTTTTGCCGGTCAGTCATCTAAAATCAGAAACTTTCCAAACGGAGTCCCACAAGGATCCGTCCTATCGCCCGCACTCTTCAATCTGTACATGCACGATATAACTACACCCAATACGCCCCAAATAAACTTAGCCTCCTATGCAGATGACATAACACTCACATGCACACACCATGACCCAAAAAGAGCAACAGATCTCCTTCAACCCTATCTCAACACACTACATGGCTGGTGCACTACAAACAGACTTAATCTAGCCCCAGCCAAATCCACCGCAACCCTGCTCACAAGTTGGACAGGAGAACACGAATACATCCCTCAACTCACCATAAACAACACACCCCTAACACATACACACACACCCAAAATCCTAGGAGTAACATATGATACTCATATGACATTCAAACAGCACACCACAAACATTAAAAAGAAACTGACACCCAGACTTAACGCCCTCAGGTCACTTGCTCACACAAAATTTGGAGACAACAAAGAAACTACCACCACAGTATATAAACAATACAAAAGATCAGTGATGGAATACGCAAGCCCAGCCTGGGCTTCTAACCTAGCTGAAACACATCATAAGACCTTACAGACTATTCAAAACAAAGCCCTGAAGATCATTACAGGCTGCACAGCTACTGCACCCACAGATCACCTACATCGGGAAACCAGGGTCCTCAAAGTCAGGGACCATCTGGACATGAGAGGCACTCAATTCTTGGCAGCAGCCTCCACGAACCAAGACCACCCACTAAACTACATGGTAACACACCCACAGACACCAAGAAATATCAAAACAACACCCAGCACACGGTATCACGCACAATTATTGTCCTCTCTCCCTCCCTGCCCACCCCGAACCAACTTCCAGAAGCACATCCATACTCATATCTCTCACCGATCCATCCACTCACTCACAGACAACACGCAGCTGCATGCACGACCTCCCGAAAGCCATCCTTCCAAATCCTCCCTTCCTCGCGAGGACAGAGTCCACCTGGCCAGGCTGAGATGCGGACACCATCCAGCTCTCCTGAGCTATCAGAAGAGACTGGATGACTCCGTTGTCGACGCCTGCCCGGGATGTAACACAGCACCCCATACCATTAAACACATCATAGAAGACTGCATTTCACATAACCACTTACGCCAACAACACAATCTACACTCAATGAGAGCTCTGTGGGAAAGCCCGATCGTGGCCATGGCCTTTCTCAGGGACTCGGGGCTGTTCGGCCAGGCAGCTTAGGGAACAACAACAACAACAACATAACAATTGGCTTCATCAGTAAAAAGTATCTCGGCTGTGAGGATTGCATCACTCCACTGTGTTTAGGGCCCGATCACAAATGTCCAACCTTCTCATAACTGGGCCGTCTTCGTTAAAATGGTGGAACATCTGCATTTTGTAAGGATACCATTGTTATTTTTTTTTCACGATGTGCTGGATATTAGATCTGCTAACACCTCTTTCTTCAGACAGTCATCATATGCGGGTTTCTTTGTAAATTATGTTAGCACTACATCGGTTGTGCTTTCGTCAGTGCATCAGTGTGTTCAATAAAGTCCTCATAAATTGTGTGTACGAAAAACAGATTTACAATGTGAAGGTTCTCGGATGTACCAAAACTTATTTAATATATTAAGCTACCTTTTTATGGTGAATTGAGTTTCATGTTTAGGAAGAATTTGCCTATTTTGTGAAAGACTGAATTGCCTGTACAAAGGAGTACAAAGGAAATCAAGCAACAACAGATCTAGTGAGTCCAAAACACTGAGGATCAAGTGTCCAAACAGTGGTTTAGAGTGGGTAAGGGAACATTGGAAAGGGAATTACTGCCCTGGAACAAATTTCCGTGGCAGGATTAGGAAGTTAGTAGAGGACAGATGGGTTAGTAACTGAGGGGGGGATAAAATAAAGTTATTCATTTACAAACGCAGTCAGTCGCGGGTTTGATGAGAGATATTTGTCTAGGCGGAGTTTAAATGAATCAACGGTGATGCAGTCTATAACGTTTCGGGGAAGCCCATTCCACAAGTTGACAACTCGATTGAAGAAGAAATTCTTAGATTCGTGCGTGTAGTCAATTTTCGAATTACATATAGCAATGATATTACACTAGGTTATTTTTAAAACTCTAAAGATCGTATTCATGACCCAAGGTGTTCAAATGTTGTATATAAATAATCTTGTCCTAGCTTCAATGCAAGGTATGTCGGGTGTAGTTCCCGAACATATAAAATTATAATATTTTAATACTTGGGAAGACGTTTTTGCACTGGAGTGTACCTTATTATGATGCCTTTTTCGGCTATCATGAATCATTCCCACGAGCAATATCATCCTTTCTCGGAGAATACATTTAGTATATTAGTTCGCTTCAACAATGAACAAGATGCATTTTAGTAGGAAACATTTATATAAAACAAATACAGCCAAACTTAAGTGCCATGGCTTCATAATTCACGTACACAATAGGTGCCTCACAATGAATGTCTTAATACTGTCATTGTTCATTTTGATTAAATACACTTGCAGTTGTAGTGTTTGACGAGATAAATGTGTCGAGTCAGTCAACAAACACGTTTCTGTTAATTTTGGTTACGTTTTCAAATTGTTTAGATTAGTGGGTTTTGAATTAATTGCATTCGTGAGCATTCCTTTTCCTATCTTCAGTAGTAGGCTACTCGCGGTGAGCTGGAGGAGAGGTCTAAGGTATTTCAGATGTTGTATATCATATAGGCCTAATAAATTTGTAATTATTAAATGTTAGGATAGATTGTACGTCTTCTTTAAGGATAAGCTTTTTTTAGTTTTAGTTTTTCTCAACTATATGCTTAAATCAAGTTAGATTTACTGTTAATACAATTTTGTGGAATGGAAATATGACCCTCTTTTAATCAGTCACTTTTTATAGGATCATGTGCTAAACCTGAATATGGACGTTTCGTCCGAAATATTGTGAAAGGGAACGAATGCAAATAACCCAGATTTGCCATATATATATATATATATATATATATATATATATATATATATATATATATACAGGGTGTATTTGAAATAACTGTTACAGACTATGACGAACACATTGTAAAATGGAAAATGAACATATATTGTCGTATCACATTTTTCCCAAAAAACCGTTAATAATGAGATATATGCTTATTAAGTAGTCTAGCAAAACTGGGTTACAAATAAAGCACTAAATAATTGATACATGATTAACATGTTTACTATGGACTTAACTAAAGGGAAAGTATAGGTTTAACTATTCACACATTAGAAATTACGAAATCAAAGTATCTTAGAATATGGTGATGATATTAGGTAGTTAGCAGAAAAATACTAATTACGTTTTTAGCGTAAACAAATATGTAACATTTGCAACTCTGTTTTTTTTTTTTGTTTTTTTTTTTTAAAAGAGACAATGAACGGAGGAAGGAAAAACACAGATAAAACAAAAAGGTCCATGTGCCTAAAGGCATCCTCCATTCATAAAATGTTTGTAACAACTGGATTTAAACATTTGTAGATTGTAAATTTGTGGAAAGCAATTCGAGGGAAGTGAATTCCAAAGAGTAGTAGCTCTGGGGATAAATTAATTCTGATAAGCAGAAGTTCTGCATTGTGGAGGAGAAAGTGTAAATTCATGGGCGCTCTCAGCTGCCCTAGTTCTACGGGGAAAGATGTGGAGAGGCGGCACAATTGAAGCAAGGTTACGGTGTATAATGCTGATGCCCAAGTTTGGGTCGAGTATACAAACGTAGTTGAAGGTAATTAAATCGTTTATGAAGCATAGTTCTAAATTCATAGATTCATTGGGGGCTGATCGTTCCTATCTTGAATGAAATTCCGAAAATGTTTTACGACTCGACTTGACTCGGTATAAAGATTCAAAGATTAAAAATATTGGGTATGATTGATTTCAGCATTACATCAGTTGGTGGTAATTAAAATTCGTTCAATTAATCTCCTCTTAATACACTGTAATGGCCATGTACAGTTGTGGTAATTAATTATGATCGATTTTGAAGTCTCGAACTTATTAAACGTATTTCTGAAATGCAAATGCTCAGTAAGAATTAGTAAGGAGATTCAATTCAACCCGAAACTGCTTCGAATAAGTTTGAATTTGAATTAATGTTCACTATTGTATATATCTATCTATCTATCTATTGCCTGATGCTGTGATCCCCCGAAGGGGTGGCCACGAACGAACCGCCCCCATGCACCTCTGTCCCCAGTCAGTCGACGCCCCTCCCCCCAACCAGCACCGCCTTCGTTCATGTACATCTTCACTCCATCCTTCCACCTCTCCCTCTCTGTCCCTCCACCTCGCTCTCGTACACCCTCTTAGTCATTCTCTCGCTTTCCATGCGTTCCATATGGCCGAACCATATCAAGTTGTTCCTTTTCACACTTTCCAGCACATCTACCTCCACACCACATCTCCTTCTTACTTCCTCATTAGTCTGTCTATCCCTCCATGTAACTCCGCACGCACTTCTTAAGTAATTAATTTCCACTGCTCTCACTCTTGGTCTGAGTCTCTCAACCAACGTCCATGCTTCGCTTCCGTAAGTCAGTGTCGGGATTACCACTCTGTCATGTAAGGACTTCTTCACTTCGATACTGACCACCCTATTTCTTGTTACTGCTATTAGCGTTCCTACAACCCTCTTCCCCTGTTGTACCCTCTCCCGCACTTCTTCATCCACAGTCCCATCTTTACTCAACACACTGCCCAGATACTTAAAAGAGTTGACGATCTCCATAGCCTGACCATTCAGCTTCATCTCACACTCTGTGACTTCACCCCTTTCGAAGACCATAACCTTGCTCTTCCCCGCATTTACCTTCAAATTCCGTTTTTCGCACACTGTTCCAAACTCATTTACCAGACCCTGCAACTCCCATTCATTATCACTCATCAGAACTGTATCATCCACAAACAGCAGTATAGGTAGCTTTCACTCAATTCCCTCCCTTTTCAGGGATACACCAACATCCACTGCTCTTGATAGTATTTCTTTCATGACTCCATTCATATATACAGTAAACAACCACAGGGACATCACACACCCCGGTTTCAAACCAACATTCAGGTCAAAGAACTCGCTCTGCTTTCTCTCCACACGTAGTGCCGCATTTGCACCCTCATACATGCTCTTCACTGCTTTTAGCAACTTGCCATCTACTCCGTATATTCTAAGTACTTTCCACAAACCTTCTCTATCCACTCTGTCATAGGCCTTCTCCAAGTCCATAAAGGCAACATACACCTTTTGTTTCTTCTCCAGATATTTCTCCACGACACAATTCAGGGTAAAAATCTGATCTACACATCCTCTTCCCTTCCTAAAACCTTCCTGCTCGTCGCCTATCCATTTCTCCGTTCTCACTCTCACTCTCTCAATCACTACCCTACTGTATACCTTGCCTAGTACGCTTAGAAGACATATTCCTCGGTGGTTACCACACACTCCTCTTTCCCCTTTCCCCTTACATAGGTCTTCCAGTCATCGGGTGCACTCCCCTTCTCCCATGCTAGTTTGCACATTTTCCATACCCATTCGATCACTATCTCACCACCATACCTCAACATTTCCCCACACACTCCATCTGTTCCTGGTCCTATCCCCAACTTCACTCTTTTCATGGCTTCCCACACTTCTGACCGCCTGATCCCCACCTCCTCCTCCACTTTTTTATCTAAAAAGAGTAGGCTACTGCTTTACTAGGCTACAGCGACACCAGGTCCATCTGTTGACACAGAATATTAACCCCTTGTGTGCAGTCACACTTTATTTTTATATAATCTTTATTTGGTGAATTGTATATTTAGTTACATATTCTGTTATATATATATATATTTGTTTAAGGTTAGGTTATTTTTGTTTTTGGTTAGTCTAGGCTATTATCCCTGGTGACCTATTTTTGTGTACTTCAATTTTTAAATTTTCAGTTAGGCTATCACCGCTGGTGGCCTATTTCTGCATACCGGTATTTCACAATTTTTGTTTTCGGTTATTTTTGTTTTCGGTTAGTCTAGGCTATCACCCCTGGTGGCCTATTTCTGTTTAAATAAAAATTGTTTTCGGTTCGGTTATCACTGCGTATTTAAATTTAATTTTGTTTTGTTTTAATTTTCGGTTAGGCTATCACCGCTGATAACCTATTTGTGCGTATTTCAATTTTTTTTCTTTTCGGTTAGGCCTATTTATGTAAGTGAAGTGACCTGAAGTGAGTTAAGTGTTTTTAAAGTGAGTTTAGTGTTTTTAAATTGAGTTAAGTGTTTTTAAGTGAGTGAAGTGATCTGAAGAAAGTGATCGTCACCATGCCTCGTGCCTGTACCAACTGCGCCGGTAGGTTTGGTGCTCCCATGTTTGCTCCTGCCGATCCACAAGTCTGCCGACTCTGCCAGCAACGAGAGGATTTGACAGCAAACTTGGATGAAGCCCACAACAAGATCAACGCCCTCACCAGGAAGCTCGAATCACTCCAAGAATTTGTAACACTCAACGTTGGAGTATCACTAACTCCAATTGTTTCAACTCCAGCATCCACCACTGCCCCAAAGTCATCTGCCAACAATCCAACACCTGCAATAGCCACTGCAACAGATGCTTCTGATGAACCTGAGCCGACCTCAAACCAGGACAGCCGCCCTGTTCACCTTAGTCTCTCCCCCACTCCTCGTGCAAGAAGCCTGCTAGCACAAACAGTACCAACCCCTCGCCCCCGTTCTAACCACTCCTCTCCCCGACCTGTACGCAGAGTCTCGCCACCACAGATTTCCGGATTTACACCAGTGAGGAACGGTGCACGACCAACGCAGAAAAGGTCTCATCTACCAGTCACAATGTCAAACAGATTTGAGATCTTGGTAGAGATGGAAGACGAACCAGAAGAGACCAGGCTCGTTGGGGATTCCATCCTATGAGGACAGGTCGAAGAGTTCTGCGACAGAGTCCCAAATTGACGAAAAAGATTGTGGACGACATTGTGGAAGCCTTCGAAGATACCACAAAGGATGCAAACGAAAATACCCTTTTTGTCATCCATGCTGGTTCAAATGACATCATGCGCACCAGATCCGAAGAGTTGATGGAGAAATATCGCAAGATGATCCAGCACTACAAAAACAAGTCAAGGAATATCATCATCTCAGGCATTCTCCCCAAGATCGACGCACCTACAAAATTCTACGACAAGGCCTTCAGCACAAATAGCCGACTAAAATATTTGTGTCTGAAGGAAGAAGTTGAATTCATCAACCTCTGGCATAATTTCTATAACCAGCCTACTCTGTTCCGCAAAGATGGCACTCATCTAAACCCTGTGGGTTCAGCACGCATGGGTCGTCTCCTACACGAAGCAGTCCGCAGCCATGGATAAAAAAACGCCATCCGAGAAGAAGCAGCAGTGACATAAATCATCCAACGCCAAGCAAAAAACAGAGGCAACCGAGGACCACCAGAGATAAGGACCGAAGACAGCGAGGATCGAGGACAGCCATGAACATATATGTAGATCCGACAAGAACCAACAATATTATTAAAGAGCGTTCCGTGAGTTCTAAAATAACAAATTTAAAGGTTTTCTATGCAAACGCTCGTAGCATACGCAATACATTTTCAGATTTAGAGGAGCTAGTGTTTACAGAAAATTATGATGTGATTGGCATAACAGAATCTTGGCTCAATACAGAAGATAGAGACTTTTTAGTAGAGTATTCACTTCCCGGTTATGTAATGTTTGAGAAAAGCCGAATAAATCGAAATGGAAGTGGTGTTTTACTTTATATCAAAGAAAGACTTAACCCTACCCTCTTGTCAAAACCTCAAATTGTGAACGTCGACACATCTTTTGTGCTAATAAAGAATAATAAAGGTACAAAAATAATACTTGCTTTAATATACAGACCTCCAGCTCAATCAGTGCAAACTGACCGAGAAATTTACGAACAAATTGCAGATGTAAGTAACTCACAAGATACCGTAATTTTTGGAGACTTTAATTTACCTGTGGCCAAGTGGGTCGATACTCTTACTTCACACTCCGGACATGACTTGTATACGAACTTGCAAGAGAGTTCGCTTTATCAATTTGTTCGAACACCGACCCGTGGTAATAACGTTCTTGACATTGTACTTGCAACAAAAGAAGAATTAATAGAGAATTTGAATGTTGGTGATGAATTCAGTAACAGCGACCATCGTACGATAACTTTTACTTTAAACTTTACTAGTAACGAACCAAATAGTAGCATCGAAAAAGTCCCTAATTTCAAGAAAGCAAACTTTCATAAACTTAGAGCTATGTTTAAAGAAACTGACTGGAGCTTTTTAATTAACAATAATGACATAAATACATCTTGGAAGTTATTCGAAACCACTTACCTAACACGGTAGTTATCAGCCACCACCCAACCCTATTATCACCTTTAAATTCAAGTTATATGTCAATATCAAGTACAAATATAAACAAATACATACTTTTTGTATATTTATACCTGAAATTGACAGATAACTTGAAATTAATGGCGATAATAGGGTTGGGTTGTGGCTGATAACTACCGTGTTTGATGGAGGAGCAATAATGGTTTGGTAGTTCTCACAGGTAAGCCACGGTAGCCTTGTTCGTTTCTTCGTCATTAATGCGTGACTTTAACCTCATGACACACGGACAAGTGGCTTATTTCTACACTTTGGTAATGCACTATATTGACGAAAATTAGGGCACGGTGTGAAAAAAGCTGTGTCAAAATATCATACTGATCCAACTGTTTGTTAATAAGTTATTCCCGAAAAACGATGTAACACGGCCTCTGAAACCCATAGTACATAAATTATATATTACCAGAAACCTTAATTCCTTGGGTGGATATGAATCTCCATAGTGTGAGGCTACTGGTTCGATTTTATTGATTGTGTTCGGTAGAGAGTTGCTACCTCAGCTGTCCATTGTTGTGCATTGTACTGTACAGTGTGTGAGGTGCATGTGTAGAAGCACTGTGTTGTTGGAGGGGTTGTACTATCAACGACAACAGTTCGTTCCCCTAATCAGCCATTTTGTGAATCTGGAACAGCTGGGGATCGAAAAAACTAAGCATTCGTTGGGTGTATTGTACAGTACATTACATTTTGTTCAGGTGCTTCGTATTCGACCCCAGGTGTTTCAGATGCACACAGTGGCTGTTTGGGGGAACGAACTTTTGTCCTTGATAGTACATGTGAATGTAGTCTGTACTTTGTAACCATTGTAGACAAGGGACTGTATTTCTCAAAAAGGGGATCGAGTCTTGACGCTATTCTTGACTTACAGGGTGCTGGCTTAATAAAGGTTGTTTAGGTTGATAGCCTGAAGGCCTATTTTAACTAACTAAAGCCACTGTAATCATGCTCCATTGTGCTGATCAAGAGGTTGCTTATACTTGTGTACTTGCGACAATGGTCTGCCATACCTTTCATGGACGCCATTGTACAAAGAAGTGCGGATGTCCATGCCTTCTGGCCAATAAACCTTTTGAGCACCCATGGAAAGTCGAAACGTGGACTTCCTGTGTATAAGTCGCGCACGTTACCACTCAGTTACTCGGACTGTAATTACTGTAAATAACCAATAGACGTGCTTACTTATTCGGACTTGGTGATTTATGTGGCTAAATGCTTGAAATAAGGCGCAGATGCTTATCGAACCAATTCAAAATACTCAATGTTTTCAATGGAGCGCCTCTGTCTGAAAGCAACAGATAAAAACAGTACTTTGATGGTCCTTGGCAATGTCTTGGATAGTTGTTATCACCTATACCTTTATATCAATCAAATGAATCGGAACCAAAATATTTGATGTGTTGCTTATATTTAGCAGGATCTATGGACCAAAACTTTGTATAATCTATTTGTTATTAATTTCACCACAACACCAAACACCTCCAATGAAATTAATGAAAGCATATAATTATGTGATCCACCAGGATTCGAACCCGGGTTATCACAGCCATTTATAATATGTTGACCACATACTTGCAAGTGTGGTATATTGTCTTACAAGTCCCGTCTCTATGGTTCGAACCTGTGCTCTCTAAACATAAAGCAGGATATACCTACAGTAGGACTAGCCTAAACGATTTTACTATATTTGATTTGAATGAGGTATATCCGGTATGAATAATTTAAAATAGTAAATTTCAATTTCAGTGATGGCTACTGACTATTTTACTCTGCACGGGGTATTTTACACACGATCCATCCTTACTTGCAAAGATATATGTATACAAATATGATTCTTACCGGAGACAAACATGTGTTGAAAATAGCCTATATATATATATATTGTGAACACTATATATTAGTTTTGAGACTTTTAAGACGTTGGTTCCGTTAGTTTTGCGGTATTGAGACCTTTCGCCTAATGTCTTTGTCAATATTAGGACCTTTCGTCCCATTTTGGTGTCGCTTTTTTCCTGGCGAGCGAAAGCGAGCCTGTAATTTTACGAGTAACCGGCCTTTAGCCAGGACATTTTTCTACCGACAAATGTACACATTATCTTGAAAGGGGATCTAGGGGGTGTTTTTGAAGCTTGATGGAAGTCTAGCGAGGAAAGTAAAACATGAATTAATACACGAATATATAGAACAAAAAACAAGCACTACCCCCTTTAACTAGGGCCACCAGGGGTTATTACCGTCACTCTGGGGGAATCTTAATGAAACTCTCTCTCTCATTTAACCCCTTCATCTCCATTAAGTAATTTTCATCATATTCTGGTTACCGTTAGACGAATTTAGTAAATTTGTAATCTACTTTATCGGCTCTAAAGAGTATAATACGATCTCAATAAATCCACTTAACAACATAGGTCCTTCTAAAACTGCATAGCATCATATAATATTAGCCAGATCCAAAGTATTCTCTCAAGACATCTGCAGATGTGTCGAGAGAATAGACGAGAGCTTTGTGTTCCAATGTTTAATTAGCCTAGCTAGTTTTAACCCTTAATTAGCGGCTCACCACATAAGTCGAGTTAAATAAAGCTGGACTATGTGGCGGCGCTCGACATAACTCAAGTGGCAATTTCAGCACGTAATGTTGCTGAGAGAGAGAGACAAGTGGTGGCAGGAGACTAGCGAGCGTATGACTGCTCCAGACCACCGCGGCGAACCTACTGACACGAATCTCAGCTCCCTCCTCCCTCTCTCACTCGCTACATACTGAATTATATGGGGAAAGTACCGAATTACATGCTTTTTGCACTCGCGTTGCACGGTTATTGCAAGAAAACTAGCCATCATAAAAGGATCGTTATGGTGTCATTCGAAAGCTCTGTTTATGCCCTTTCAGGGATAGGTACTTGTTTTACGTTCTGGGTCTTATTTAGGCATGAAAATGATCACGTAAACAGCCCTATTTTGGCTAAAAACACCCCGCTGTGCGGTACATATAAATAAACCGCATAGGCCGCTCGTAAGGTGATAAGATATATATATATATATATATATGTATATATATATATATATATATATATATATATATATATATATATATATATATATATATATATTTTTTTTTTTTTTCTTTCAGGCAGGTGAGATTAAAATAATAGGCACAGTTTGCATTATTGAGTTTTTTATTGATACTCTCAATTTTTCGTATAGTTATTCTGGTATTTTCAGGAAGTTGGTAAAGGAGGTTTGCAAATGGTTCCGACGTTTCAATGGGCGCAGCCATCATTATCAAGGAGAAGTGAAGTTAGAAGGTGATAAGTCGAGTTTATATAGGCGATAAAAGAGCAAGAGAGGGATTATTGTGTGCTAGCTGCACGCTGGTTGGCTAACCTAAGACTAGCTCTGGTAGGCTGGCCGGACGCAGGAGTGGGCGGGGCCTCTGCGTCGTTCGTCTGCGTGTGTGGAGGGGGCATTCCTGGGGGCATCATGGGGGGCCTCGCTGTGGAAGGGCGTGCCGAGGGTAGGATCTGGCTGTATTCCGCTTGTGTGTTTAAAGTAGGTTGGTATGTTTGTATATATATAGCTTCAAGAATGAATAGGCGGCGTGAGTCTATTTCTTTATCAAGAATAGAGGTGTGTCTCCAGCACCATCAACCACCATCTTGAAAAATGGTACACCCAAAGCCCTCCCAACATTGACCCCCCCAATGAAATTAAGATCTTCTACCGCAATTACATGTCCTCTGAACACAAAAATGACGAGGCCGTCTTAAAAGAAATAATCTCCAAGCATGTCCACCCAACCAACCCAGAAAACAAAATCAAATTAATAATTTATTACAAATCCCCCAAGACCTCCAACCTCGTTCTCCGCAACAAACCAGCCTCCACCAAGATAAAGAGCCCGATGACCGACGATCACGTCATTTACCAACATACCTGTTATTATGATGACTGTGGACCTCATTCCTATATTGGTATGATGCAGACTCGTCTTTCACGTCGGTTAACTCTTCACCTTCAGGCTGGAGCCATCAAAGACCACAATCTCACCCCTAACCACCCTCACCTCACACGCAACGAGTTAGAGAAACGCACCACCATACTCGATAAAGAAAGTGACCCAAGGAGATTACCTATACTCGAAGCTTTATATATCCAAGCCTTACATCTCAACATCAACAACCAAACTCTGGACCTTCAGATCCTTCCTTCTGCCAAAAGGCACTTTCCTACAGGACCTAACACCCCTCCTCGCCCCCCGGTGCCCTTGACGCAGCCCCCCGCGCTACCTCCTTCAGCTTCGTCTTCCGCAGGCGCCACACAACTTAGGCCACGCCCCTCGACACGCAGCCAATCAGCTTCGACCCCACCAACCGACCACCATCCCACATCCAGTGCGCATGCGTGAAGCGGTTCCCCCCTTTCTCTTTCCTAGAATACCCCTCCACCAATAGTAGACTTTTGCCCCTTGTTTTTCGCCTCCTCTGATCCTCCACCCTCTATATATACCCTTCCTGTTTACCTTTTATATCATTCCATCCTTACTTGATAATGCTGGTTGTCCAGTGAAACGCGTCGTATATCCTGTGTCATCATTTACATTTATGTAACCCTGTACCACCATGAATTTTGCTCATCTCCTCCTTCCTGCCACCCAGCGAAAACTCATCAGAGACCTGGAAACTTTGAATAATAAAATTTCCAACGCAGAAATTGCCATTTCTTTCAACCTCGTATGTATTAAAGAAAATTTATTACCTGGCTTTACTAACATATATATATATATATATATATATATATATATATATATGTGTGTGTGTGTTTCCTGAATAAGCGATGTAGATGTGTACCTATGAACAAGCATGTATGTATGTTGCATATTTGCTTGTGTATGTATGCAATATGAGGATGTATGTATTTATATTTGTATGTGTGTTATTATGTCAGCATTCATATAGATAATTATGTTAATACTGTATGTGTAGCACCATAGACTACAGTAGATCTGGACTTGACACGAAAATGGAATTTTGCAGCAAGTGACCCAAAATCGGAAAACAAACCCCCAAGTTCAAACCTCGACACCGCGAAAATGTGATATTTTCGCGGTTTCGAGGTTCGAACTTGGGGTTCGTCTCCGATTTTGGTCCCTTACTGCAAAGTTCCAATTTCGTTTCAACTCCAGTTCTACTATATTCTATTGTAGCACGTATGTATATGTGCACTTATGTCGATTATGCCTGAACGCATTATACTGTATCTGTATGAGTAATTGAGTATGTGTTCAAAATATACAGGATTTAAATTGTCTAGATACGTATGTATTTTCGTTCATTTTGTATGCTCGTTGTTAGGTATGTTTTGTATATATATATATAGCCTATGTATATACGTTTTTTACCGGGTACACGTTGTATAGGCACATGTACAAGACTAGTGTGTGTGCATATGTATTTGAGCGCGTATATCAGTGTATTATATGTATGTATCTTTGTATATGTAAATAATATTTAAGTGATATGCTATATAGTTACACTCATTATTATTGATGTAATTATGCTTTAATATATTATACTTAAACACAGTAGGCTAAGCTTACTATATCAATAGAAATATTAATGTGCATTTTCAGTTCTTTGGGCTGGCATTCTATAAATAACGCATACTACTATTATTGAAAGGAGGGGTATAAATCTGTCACGCCTCTGCTTTGTTCTTAATAGACAGTTGATTTAAGCACTGCTGTTTGGTAATAATATGTTGTATATGATATAATGCATTATTCAGTTTTGTTCTGTTTCAGTCTTATTTATGTTTGTTCAATCCTAGATTGAGTTTCGTTTTCACCGATATATCATGCAAGTGTCGAGAACAAAGAAATATTAATATACTGTACAGTATTATCGGCACCTCTACCTTACTGAGCCGGGACTCCCACGGTTCAACCCTTGAGCTTTAATCTCGCATATGCTTATCCTGTATTGGTGGAGGTTGCTCTGAGCTAATAATATATCATATCCTGTCTATTTAGTTGCGATTGCACCACGACTATGTGGCGGGGATTTGGGGGCAGCGGTGTAAGCAAGCAGCCCTCAATTGTTTAAGGGGCAGGTAGTTTCTCTTCTGGACCCCCTTCTCCCTTATGTTTAGCCCCATTAGTTTTCAGATGTTAAGATGTTTGCACCATTAGTTTGCCGATTTTTCGCCTTATTTTGTTGTCAATATTAAGACCTATCGTGCTATTTGGGTGTCGAATTTGTTTCCTGGTGAACGATAGTAAGCCTATAATTTTGGAAGAACCGGCCTTTGGCCAGGACATTTGTTTACCGAAAAAATGTACACATTAATCTAGAAGGGGGATCTAATGAATGTGTTTTTAAGTGTGATGGAGGTCTAGGGAGGAAACTAGAAAAATAATAAAAATATACATAAATGAGCAAATAAATAATCCCATCACACATTAACTGTATCCAGTCGTGTAGGTTGGAGCTTAGGATGTACTGTACATAATATTTAGTGTGTTTAGTTACTTCTTTAGCTACTTGCCGTGGAGAGACACTGACTTTGTCGGGTTATATTGTTGAGCTTGTGGAGGGGAGGCTTCGGCTTGCAGTAGTATTTGTCCCCGCATTTTGTCTCCTCTTTAGTTTCTTGTGCCAGCCTTTTCGCAGTACTGTAGCTTTATTAGTTTATCTACTTGGTGCATACCGTTTGGTGATTTCCTTTTCTGCTAATGTAGACAGACTATTTCTTGTACAGTTGGCCACATAAGTTTTGTTCCTTCCCGTGATCATAAGATCAATGGGGAAGTATAGTACGTATGATTAAATTAAGAGTGTAGTTTCTTATGAAGTGGTTAACTCATCTGAATAGTGTACTGATAATTAAAAGAAACCACACTCGCAACTGATTCATATTATTTTACTTTTATACATAATATCACGACAAGGAACATAACTCATGTGGCCAACTGTACATGAGGTATATTTTCCATTGTGCTAGCAGGCTGCAGCACGTACTGATACATATCGCGTCTGACTAATGGTGGGATCACACATTCACGTATATTGCTCCCGTCAGCTCCCGTCCGGCGTAATCGCCAATTTATGTAAAGACGCGAGTAGTTCCTGCCGTGAACGCCCGTTCTACCACATCTATTGCACTTCCCGACAGACGTACCGTAACGGGGCCAGTGTTACGTCAGACGTAATGGAGTCGTATTGAACTACGTACGTGTTTGCGACGTGCGTAAGCATAGCCCCGTTCGACCGCATGGGCTCCCCGATTTGCGGAAACACAGGCCACGCCCATGCCACGCCCCCACAAGACCGGCGTAGCTGAGGCCGCACATCTTGGGATTTGTTAAGTCATACCTGGAACGGTTCCGGCCAATCGTAGGCACACCCCGTCTGACCAAACACAGACAAAGACAGTCTTTGTCAACCACGCCTGTCGGGGTTGCAATCTGGGAAGTACAAAAGGGCAGGAATGGCCACACCTTTCCCATTCCCACTCATTCCTCTGCACCATGAACAACATCACGGAATTCATCCTGGAGGAGTTCAAATTTGTGAACTCCTTAATCAAACCGGAGATTAGGCATAACACACGGCTCATACAATGCATCCTTGCCTACATAGAAGTCTTAAAACTACTTGCACTAGCAAACTCCATCCATCAAGAGGAACAAGAGAAGAAGAAGGAAAGGACCAAGAGGACAGTGTGGGTGTGGCCATATCTACAACGGAGGCCTGAACATGGCCATTATGAGAACCTCATGCAAGAGTTGGCCAGAGAATGTCCACTACTGTACAAGAACTTCACCCGGGTAGACAAACAACTATTTGATGAGATTGTGGAACGTGTCACCCCCATCATTCAGAGGAAACCTACGTTCTGGCGAAAACCCATTCCTCCTGGTCTGTGGGTGGCCATTACCCTACGTTTCCTCGCTACGGGTGATTCCTATTAGAGCCTGCAATACAACTTTCGTGTTGCCCACAACACCATGTTATTGACGAATTAATAGTGAAAGGGTTGGGAAACAAACAAATATAAACGTACCTGAGGCATACCCAGATTCCGGGGCTTCTTCTGTCGCACGATGTGGGGCTTGAGGAACTGGAACATGGTCAGTATCCACTTCTCCCTCTCAGTCAACCTCTTGGCCCCCTCACCACTCTTGTCCTTGGTGAGCATGCCAAACTTGGAGTGGAGAGAGGTGAACAATGTCAACAATTCCAAGCCGGTGATGGGGAGGTCCAGACTGGCTGCCTTCTCCGCCCAAACATGGTCGATGTGCTCCTTGTCTTTGTGGCGGTTATCACCCTTATCATACAGATAAGGCACATCCTGCTCCAGCCAGTCTCCCAACGTACACTCCTGCGCCTCCGTCAGGATAATGTTGGTGCTCTTCCGGCGCCGTTTTATTGGTACTGTTGGCTGTTCCTGTCCCTGTCCCTGTTCAACTTCGTCGGGGTTTTCCTCACTTTCATCCACGTCCAACACCTCTCCATCATCGTCGGGTATATTCATTAACACTTCACCGTCAGAGGGGTTAATCGGCGAGGTTCCAGACGACGAGGGGACAGCCAGTGAGGTTGCAGAGTTCGAGGGGCCAGACGGTGAGGTTGCAGAGTTCGAGGGGACAGGCGAGGTTGCAGGCGTCAAGGGGATAGGTGGTGATGAGGTTGCAGGCGTCAAGGGGACAGGCGGTGAGGTTGCAGACGTCTTCTTCATGCTTCTCTTGGTAGCCATGGTGACAGGGCAGGGCAGGGCAGCGTGCAGAGGGTGGCAGCAGAGGGTGGCAGGGTGGCAGGCAGGGCGGCAGGGTGGCAGAGTAGCAGGGATGGTGGTGGTCATCGTGGTGTGGTGAGAGGTATGACGGCAGTAACTCCTGCTGTCCCTATATACCCCCCCGTACGACATTGCCGCGTCTTTCCGGCAACACGCAGTGCGGCGGCGTTGCCAAACGAACGTAAACTTCCACGTTCGACTGGAACTTTCCACGATGGACGAGAGCAGCTCTCGTTTGACAGGGTAGCTGCTACGTCTGACGAGGCTGCTCCAGTCAGACGGCCATGGTGGCCAGGTCGGTCGTAAGTTTTCCCGTCTTTTGACATACGTGAGGGCGAGCCACGTATTTGATTCCACTCGAATCAACAACCGCGCGGCCTTGGCCGCATCCACAACATTCCCGACCCACGTGGGCTACTCGTTTGTACTCTCGCCATGCGTGAGTACCCCCCCGACTGGCCGCAATTTCATTTATGTTTTGCGTATTATGCCCTTACATTTTACGTAATATGTTGCCAACTATCAATATACCTTCGTTTACAAAAGACGGGAGCTGACGGGAACAATATACGTGAATGTGTGACCCCACCATGAGACTTACAATATGTACCGGTTTTTCTGTCCCTGTATGCCATACTTTAGTTCAATGATAGGATGTACTACTGTTTCATACCTCCCCATTTCTTGTGTTGGCCGCTTCGCAGTATCAGTAGGGAAATTAATTTTTCTCCTGACTTATTTGTGAATGCACCGATATCTACCCCTGGAGGTGTTTGACAAGATTGTATATTGTATTCATTATTATGGACAGGTTGTAACTTACTTGTCCCTTTGCATTAGAGTAAAGTAAAGGGGCTGCCAACTTTCACGAATCACCTGCCGACATGCCAGTGAGCTAATCTTGGTCTATTTGGCAAGGCAATCAGGACACATTGAAGGAAATCCACAGAACCCTAGAGTGCTTTATATTTGGAGAGTATATTTTACCAAATAACTGCCATAATAAATGTAATGATAGCCTATATGATAATAGTAGACCTGAATAATATTGAACATTGCATTGATTGGGGCAGAACTCTTCGAACGCACACTATGCACGCTCAATCCAGATACATTGAGGGATCATTAATATTTTAACTAGTAACTTTTGTCTTGATGGATGGTTCACTCAATTGAAATGCTTAGGAAAAACGTTTTGAAAGACTCCATGTTTAATCTCGAAAGTGATGACTCTCTAATGCTTGTGTGAAATAGAAACATGTGTCTATTAAAACAAATTAAGATACTAAAACTAATACAAAGCAACATAAATAATGCTCAATTCCCAGACACTTCACTTCTCCCTGAAAACCCAATAGTGATAATTATAACCAGCCATTCCGCAGTCTCGTTACCAGCTTACCCCTCTCTTACAATTTACCTTTACCTGGAAATATTCCCGAGCAATGGTTATAATTGGGGTTATAGCAGTTGAGTGGTGGAGAGAGTGTGGTGGAGGCAGCTAAGATGTTGGGTTAAATTTGTTGCATTTACCCCTTGTTGAGCTTTTGGAGAATGTTTTATTAATAATCAATAATTTGTCTTGTTTTCCAGGGAAAAGGGATGGAGAAAGTATTATGGAACAAATTCCTTTCGATACAAAATATGTAAAACAATCTTACAAAGGCCATTTGGCCAATTAATGTGAGAGCCATTGATAGCAGGAATTAAAGGATTCCTGTATCTATGTTTCTTTCAAAATTTAGGATGCCTGTGTAAATGCCTGGAACCAAAGCAATTACAGAAAGCTATGCCATACACAAATAGATTAATGATGGGCAGAAGTGTGTTGAATATTGTTCCGATTACATTGAACAAGGTTTTATCATCGGTTATGAAGTTTAGTGATTATGGAATGGTCAACACTCCCGTTAGAGAGTCAAATACAACAGGTGTGAATGTATTGAACCCCTTCTGTACCTGCAACGCCTTTTTTATTTGATTTTAGCTACATTTAGACGATTTTATGAGCTTAGCAATGATATATGGTAGCTAAAAGAAATAATTGTAGATAGTTTGCAGGCTTCTAATGGATAAACTTCCTTCTTAAGCTGAATTTAATCGTCTAATAGTCTTCAGAATATAGTGAAAAGGATGTCATCGATACTGTTCGTGTTAAAATGTTTATTCCCACCACATTATTCTTCTGAGGAATATACCCAACTATTTCAATATAACAAACTTTGTTGTCTATAATAACGGTATACAATGTTTCAATATAACAAACTTTGTTGTCTATAATAACGGTATACAATGTTTCAATATAACAAACTTTGTTGTCTATAATAACGGTATACAATGTTTCAATATAACAAACTTTGTTGTCTATAATAACGGTATACAATGTTTCAATATAACAAACTTTGTTGTCTATAATAACGGTATACAATGTTTCAATATAACAAATTTTGTTGTCTATAATAACGGTATACAATGTTTCAATATAACAAACTTTGTTGTCTATAATAACGGTATACAATGTTTCAATATAACAAACTTTGTTGTCTATAATAACGGTATACAATGTTTCAATATAACAAACTTTGTTGTCTATAATAACGGTATACAATGTTTCAATATAACAAACTTTGTTGTCTATAATAACGGTATACAATGCATAATAATTGATACATTACATGGTTCAAACATAAATTGGAAGGAGTTACTTTATGAATGAAAAGCGTTGCAAATCCAATTGGAGAAATGGTGCATGTGTTGCAGCTCACACACGGACAACACTATATATGAGGTCAATAACGTTCATGTGGAGGGTATTGCAGGCAGCTCAATGGGAGGGAAATAATAGATATACATTTACGCAGCACACCAAAAGATGGGTAGTATATTTAGCATGACCTAATCATCCTAATGTATCATCCTTCCAAAAGAGTTCCTGGAAAAATATTGTGTCGAATATATAATAGACAAAGGAAGTTGAATGTGTACGTTGTTGAAAGGTAAGGGATTGTAATGTGGAATATCATATTGAGCTGAACATTAATATAATGACATCATTGTGGCATAGCAAAAAAGCAATGTGTTTCATACACCAGATAGAAAATATATAAACGAATTAAGATAATTATATGTTCGTGTTTTCGTGTTCAGAGTATACCTCTTTAAGATAATTATATATTCGTGTTTCCGTGTTCAGAGTACACCCCTTCAACTGCACTAACTCAATTGGAATGCTGGGATAAAATCGTTCAGTGTTTCTGGCTCGTTTTCCCGGACAGTTGTTTTTATGGTCCCGTGACTTCACAGACTAACACTGACTATGGTTCACCAGGTATACTAAAGTGAGAGGAAAGAAACATCTATCTATCTATCTATATGCTCAGGCCCAATCCCCATTTTGGGGGTAGCCGACTCAAGACAGAACAAGAACAGGGAAAACACAAAAACAACATAAAACAACAAATAAACACAGATAAAAAACACAAACTCACACACATCCAGGTCACCCAGGAGGAGACCCAGAGACCAGGGTCACCAAGGTCGCTCCAGCACTCCCCCTGCCCCCGACCACCCGGAGAGGTTCTGATCTCGGCAGGCAGACATGCAGCGGAGCCAAAGCCACACGCCCTCCCACCACACTTCCAGGCGCACCCTTCATATTAATCGTCTCCCCGGGCCCGGCGCCTGATGGACTATTATCTAGTCCAACTTGCGCCCGACCCCTTACTCCAAATGACCACGTGTTCACTCAACTATTCACAAGCATTCTCCATTCACTCCTGTCCACCACCACTTCCCCTGCCTGATCTATAGTAATTCCTCTATATGAGGAAAGAAACGTACTTACGTAATATATATACCGATATATATATATATATATATATATATATATATATATATATATTATGTGTGTGTGTGTATTCGAACTAGCACTGTTTCTTGTTGATTAAATTACCTCTCTTTAGCACAATCCACTTGTAGTCGTGTAGGTTGTCTTATTTTAGCACGATACATATAATTAGGATTCATGTGTTTTTGTTCAGTAATATAATAGTATTGATTTCCCGCACTTTACGTTCCTTATGTCCACGTCTACCTCTCCCCTCCTTATCGCAAAATTGTCCAGCCAACACTTCTCCTCTCCCCTATCACTCGATTATTGCCACTCTATCTTCCCTCACATTCAAATTATTTTTAAAATATTAATTCCACCTCTCCTTCACATGAGCTATCTACTGTAACAGTTTCCCATTCTTTCCGTGTCATGAAACAGTCATGAAACATTTTATTTGGTATATGATCATTTACATTGTACAGTACTATGGGAATGGACCTACACATGGGGTTATGGATTGGAAGATGTGTGTGTGCATATATTTTTATATTAATTTCTTTGTTTCACTTTTTATGAATATTGATATGCATTATATATCTTAGGTGGGTCCAAAGATTAAATGTATGTCTGACTGCACCAATATCTAGAGTTATCATTTTAGTGAATATAAACACCATATAAGGAGGAGCACTTTATTGAAACTAACAGACACTATGGGAAGACGTGGACACAGACAGAAAAGGAGTAAATAAATTACTTCTCCCGGTGACCAAAGCTTCACATAATTATCTCTGAAGGCTTTTGTTGGCTGTGCCTTATAGTCGGTATACATTTACCTGTTTTGTGGGAGTGTGTTTCTTTGTTCTTATGTGTCTTTCATATGACCATTATCTTTATGTGACAGTGTTAGGAACTATGTCGTCTGTTCTAATGTCTCTTTCATGTGGCCATTAACATTTATGTGACAGTATTTGTTAGACACTATGCAGTTGCCTGCTAACACACTAAGAATAGACAGTGTTATCTGTGGATTACCATCTTTATATATACCGTATATATATATATATATATATATATATATATATACCGGTATATATATATATATATATATATATATATATATATATATATATATATATAGAGAGAGAGAGAGAGAGAGAGAGAGAGTGAGATGGATAGATTTTATATATATGTATATTAGTTTTTTGTTTTCTATCTGGATGAGGGAGGCAACAGGCAAAACAGCCTTTGACGAGTGCCTCCACCAGAGTTGAAAGAGTGACAGGGCCAAACTCAAGGAATGTTTGAGCCAAAATGTCTGAACACATGGAGTTTGAAACAATTTAAGTCATAGGATGAGAGAAAGATGGATTCAGGGAGAGAGTTCCAGAGTTCAGCTGTTGAATAGAAGAAAGATTGAGATATCGTTTCACTCTTGAGTTGGAGAGCTGCATGAGTAGGGGTGGTATTGTGTTGTAAGAAGGGTACTACATACCCTACGTAGAGGAGGTGGTATACACTGAAAAAGCTCTGAGGAACACTGCTTATTGTAGTAGCAATAGAATAGCGAGAGAGATGCAAAATTGCGGCAAAGAAAGAGAGAGATTGCAGAGAGTTGTTGAGTGGATGATATATATATACTGTATATATATATATATATATATATATATATATATATATATATATATATATATATATATATATATATATACTGTCCATCACAAATAAACAAATGCAAAACACAAAAAATCCCATCCTATAACCTCAATATCTGTTAATGGCATAACATGTGCTTCTCATTAAACAAAAAATATAATACTCCGCAAACTGCTCGGTACAATAAAATTAGATGAAGTCAGTTATATAAAGCTGTTCGCACCAAAGGTAGTTCCTTAAAGTTTTATGATAGACTCCCTTATGAATTACAGACGTGGATTGACCTGTCTACTGCCAACCTAGAAAGAGGTTGGCAGGCTGGGATCCAAAGCGTTACATATTTCTTTTGTTTCTCAAGTTTCCCTTCATAATTGTTAAAAGGCACAGGGCCGTGGGTGGGGCTTCGGTGTCCCGGGCATTTCCACACCCTTCTCACCTGGGAGCGGCTTTTGTCACCTTGGCATTGTTAGTGGTAAAGTTTGTAGGGTTCTGTGGGGGCACTCGGTTATGGCCTTGGCCTTGCTCGGATCCTTAGCGCTATTCAGTCAGACAGCCTGGGGAACAGCAACAACAATATACGAGATGTATGTTTACAGTGTATGTAGACAGGCAAGAAATGCAGAACTAATTATAATATAAAAGAGACGGATAATACAGAGGCAACACAGAGATACAAAAACAAATGAGATAGACACAACAAATTTACATGTAATTTTAATTTAATATATATTACATACATATCTAAATCAAATGTTGCACGATTCTAGAATATAATATTCTTGAGGAATCGTCATTTAGTATTAATATATGTATTTAAATTGTTCACTCGTTTGTCCCTTTTCAATATTCCAGCATCCCTGGTATGGAAACAGCAACGTCGGTATAGCTCAATGTTCTGATCATCTAAGCTAAACAACATATATATATATATATATATATATATTGTTGTCTCTTTGATGAATATATTTCTTTGGATGGAAAGTGAGATTGCAATAAGATGAAATATCCTGAGAGACGTCTTGAAGATTTTATTAATTTTGCTTCAGGCGAGGCGGGTGGACGGGAATGGTGGGAGATGAAATCATATTATTATGCGTGAGAGGAAAGTGGGCTCGTAATCAAGGCGAAATAAGGGAAGGGGGTGGGAAGAAGGGGGTGTCGGGAGGATTGGAAAGCGGGAAGAGGGGGGAGGGGTAGGAGGGAGCTGCCCCTTAGCCCCTTCAGCACTATGACGCATTTTTAGCTATAATTCTGCCCAACATTATATGAATTTATGCAGTTTAAGGACCTATGCTATTAAGAGGGTTAATTGAGATCTTATATACCCATTTGAGTCGTAGGGGTAGATTACAATCAACAACAAATCGTTTAATGGTAACCAGAATATGGTGAAAATTACGTAACGGTGGTGAAGGGGTTAAAGGTGAATGAGAGAACTAGGACAAGGTGAGGTGAAACATGGCGATGCCAGAGTAAAACAGGAGGTCGGAGGAAGGATGGTTAAACAAGAGGAAGGAGGGATGACGGGGAGAGAGAGAGAAGGATGAGGAAGAGGAGGTGGGATGCAGGAGGAATGGAAGAATGTTGAAATGGGAGATGTGATAAATGATTGGGAGGCAGGAGGAATAGAGGAATAGGAAGGAAGAAAGACAGGGCAGCAGAGAATGTGGGGCAAGCAATACTGTTAAGGGTAGATGGCCAGTTTTCTCGATAATGTTCTCCCTTATATTTAGCCCCAATAGTTTATATGTTATGACTTCCGGCCTATTAATTTAGCGTGAATTTAAGACTGTTCACCCCATTTTGGTGTCAATATTTAGAGTTTTCGTGTCATCTAGGTGTCAATATTTTCCTGGCGAGCGATAGCGAGCCTGTAATCTTTATTTTTATTAATTTCACCACAACACACTGTAAAGAGAAACCGAGCTTCGGCCAGGACATTTTTCTATCGAAAAATATACAAATTTATCTTGAAGGAGAGTCTGGAGGGTGTTTATATAAGCTTGATGGAGGTCTATCGAGGAAACTAAGAAATAAAGGAATAAATGAATTAATAGACCAAAACAAGGCCTATCACATATTAAGCAGCATAAAGGATAGACGACAACACGAAAGGAAGGTGAGAGAGTAAAAGATAAGTCACACACACACACACACACTGTAAAAGATAAGTCACACACACACACACACACACACACACACACACACACAGGCACACTGTAAAAGAGAAGTCACACACACACACACACATTGTAAAAGCTAAGTCACACACACACACACACACACACTGCAAAAGATAAGTCACACACACACACTGTAAAAGATAAGTCACACACACACTGTAAAATATATCACACACACACACACACACACACACACACACACTGTAAAAGATAAGTCCTGTGGTTCCTGTGGTGAGTAGTTTCAGGCAGTAGTTGCTGCCCGTGGCCACGCTGATGCGCCGCCACTAGTATAACCCGTCTGCTCATCTCTTCGCCATCTGGTCTATGATGCTGTTGCTGGCAGCGCAGAGGTGGTAATGTGGCAGCTTGGGTTGATCGGGTATTATCCGTAGGAATTTATCTAGTTGGTTCTTGAAACGTTCAAGGTTTTGTTCCGTTGAGTCACGCAGGTGTCTGGGCAGTGCATTGAAAAGGAGTGGCCCTCTTATAGCAAAAGCGTTTTCTTTGAGCGTCTTGATTCTTATACTTGCTCTGGGGTATATCCTTTCAATATGGCAGAGCCGACCCCGTCGTTGGTGGATGCTAAACCGTATATTCAAGTTATTTACAGATTTTTCGGTCAATATTTTGTAGATGTATAATATAGCATACCTTTCTCTACGCCTTTCTAGTGAGTAAAGGTCGAGTTCACGTAACCTTGCCCAGTAGTCTAAATGTCGGACGTCAGATATTCTATCGGTGAAATATCGTTGTACTGTTTCAAGTGACTGCTTCTCTCCTGCTCGCCATGGACTCCACAGCTGACAACAATACTCTAGCAATGGTATCACGAGTGACTTGTATAACGTCAGCATCGGAAGCCTTTCACGTGTCCGGAAAGTGCGAAGGATCCAGCCAGCCTGGCTTCGTGCCTTCTTTACCACATTTTGTATATGTTGGGTAAAGTTTCCGTCACAACTGAGGGTAATTCCTAGGTCTCTTATATACTCCTTGGTGTCTATATGTGAACCGTCCGGTGCTGCAAACGTGTGTGCATTGTAATTGATTCCCCCTGAACTGTAATGTATATGCTCAAATTTGTTGTCGTTGAAGGACATGTTATTATGCTCTGCCCACGAGTAAAGTGATGCCAGATCAGTTTGTAATTTTTCGGCATCCGATACTGAAGAAACTTCCTTCAGTACCCTGGTGTCATCGGCAAAAGAAGCTACAGACGAGTGTAAGACGTGTCTGTTTATGTCGGATATGTGGATCAGAAATAGCAGAGGTCCAATTACCGATCCCTGTGGCACCCCACTGTTGACCACCGACGGCCGAGACACTGCACCGCTAGCCGCTACACACTGCTCCCTGTCAGTAAGAAACGAGTGCAGCCACATCCCGAGCTTTCCAGTAATGCCCATTTGTCTTATCTTATGTAACAAAATGCCTTGGTCTACCTTGTCAAAGGCTTTTGCGAAATCAAGATAGACCACATCAACATTTTTGTTATATTCCAGCTTTTCTAAAAAAAAATCATAGTGGGCGAGCAGTTGGGAGAGGCATGAACGCCCAGTGCGAAAACCATGTTGGTCTTGGTTCATTTTGTTGTTTTGTTCGAGATATTGAGCCATGTTCTTAACCATTATTCTCTCCAAGACTTTAATAATGTGGGAGGTTAAGGCAACTGGTCGATAATGTTTTGCCTCTGTCTTCGACCCTCCCTTGTGGATTGGTGTGATGTTTGGCACTTTTTAATTTCTTTGGTATTATACCAGATTCTAATGAAGTTCTATAAAGAAAGAGCAAAGGAACGCTCAGCTCTTTAGCACAACGTTTTAAGGAGCACAGCAGGGAAGTGGTCGGGACCAGCTGCCGAGTTAGTAGCCATCTCTTTAATTGCTCCTTCTATGATGTCTCTGCTTAAAGTTATGTCCGTCAGTTTTGATGTGCAGTCAGTACCGTGACGAAAAAAGTCCATAGGTGAGTTGATTATTTTGTCTTTCACAGGGTTGCTGAAGACACTTTTGTACTGGAGCTTAGTTCTTCAACAATCTCTTGAGATTCGTTTATGGTTCGGCCGTCTGAGTCAGTCAGTGGGCCAACACTCGCTCTCACTACTGACTTGTTTACGGCATACTTGTAAAAGTATTTAGGATTGGTTTTAATGCATGCCACGGCTTGTATTTCTTTCCGGTCATCTTCTAATTTAACTGACCTTTTAAGTTTTTCTTCTATGTTCTATGTGTTCTTGAGTTTTTTTCTTAGTTTTGTTCTCTTTCGCATCAGAACTTTTCGGTCCCTTGGTATGTTACCTTTATAAGGAGAGGTCTTATTAGACGATCTCCTCAACGGTACATATTTCTCTGATATTTCCAAGCATTTAGTCGTCAGTATGTCGTATTGGGCCTCAGGATCGCAGTCTTTCATGAGTGAATCCCAGTTTACTTCACCGAGGTCTCTCTTTAAACTTTCCCAGCAGACTGACTCGCTGTGAAAGTTCATTCGGCTGAAATTTGGTGCTTGTTTGCTGCACTGGGAATTGTAGTTTGCATATTTGTAGGTAAGCTGGTCGTCAGGGTTATGATGTTATGATCTGAGAGATTAGTTTTGTTTACAGTAATATTATGTAAAAGGTCATCATTGTTTGTCATCACAATGTCCAGTATGTTGTCACCTCTTGTGGGAGTGTTGATGGCTTGATGTAAACAGAAATCCTCCGCAAAGTTCAGGACAGCTTCTGCCTGAGTCCGCATGTCCCCTGCTCCTCCATATACACTCTCCAACTCCCAGTCTATGAGCGGGAAGTTTAGATCACCAGTGAGCATAATGGTTGGCATGGGTGGTGGTAGTGAGTTAATTACTTCTCTAATCTTTGTTAGTTGGTCATTAAATTTATTTGTTGGGCACGCTGGTGGCCTGTATATATTTATATATACCCAATCAAGGTCTTTAATGTATAGTACCAGGGATTCTGTGTACAAGTTTGATTCTGAGTGGAGAACTTGTGTCCTAGCTGCAAAGTGGCCATCCACGTAGGTGATGACACCGCCTTTTTTCTTTTGTTTTGGTCTGTCCGTTCTATATGATAATATGATACAAAGTTTGGTATTTTTATTTCCGCTTCTCTGATTTCCTCTGTTAGGTGTGTTTCTGTTAGGGAGATTATAAAAGCATTTTCAGTTTGTGCCACTTCTGAGAGTAATTTTATTTTGCCTCTAAATTTGTATGGTAAGAGGCCAGCAATATTTAGAGTGATTATTTTATAAAGGCTGTCGGCATTGCTGCCACCTGTTGTTGCTGATATCCTTGTAGCGGGTGCGTGGGGCCCCACTGCCACGGCACTGGTTTCAGCACTTGCAGTGTATGTTGCTGTACTTGTTGCATTTGTTGCATTTGCTGCAATAAAAAAGGCTGTGTAGTAGCATTTTGTTGTTTTTCAGTCTGGTGTGGGGGTCCACTTTCCCATACATTGTGTGGTTTAGGTGCTGGTGGTGGTATGGTTGACCAAGCGGGTAGTTGTTTGGCGGGGGCTGCCTGTTGCCTTGTTTGTTGTTCGGTAGTTTGATGGTCAGAGGGGGGGTAGCGGCGAGTGCCCTTCAAATGTAGTCTTTTACATTCCATATTCAAATACTCCCGTTTTCTTTCTGACCCATAGCATATTGGTGGATGTAGATAGACGCAGTCCTTACCTTTTTTACACCCTCTTACTGGGTCACAGCCGTTTACCATATACCTAGTGCATAGTCTGGGGTGAGCTTACGGACAATCGCGGCCCCTTAGTCCATATTTACACTTGTTGTTTTTGTAATAGTAGCATACCTTCTCTTTCCGTTGGTCGCTAGTCTGGTTTCCATTTCCTGCGGTAGTTTGGGTGTTGCCTTGTTTGCCAGTAGAGTGTTTTTTATTTTTATTTTGTGAGGACGGTTCGTTTGGCCCAATACTTTCATCATTTTCCTCACTAAGTTTATTTTCGTTGTCAAGTTCGTTTATTTCATCAACGTCATTTACAGCACCTTCCTGCTCCAATCATTGTTGTTGTCTTACCTCCCTCTCCTTCTCTAATATGGTGTACACCTGCGCAAACAACCGGTCACAATCGTCGCCCAGCTGTTTTCTTGCACATTCTTCACAAGTGTACTGACACCTTGTATTAAAGAAGTTCACTATGGCGTAAGCAGGGAGGTTTGAGCAGTCAGCATGGATAGAACTTTTACATTTCTGGCACTTCAAACACTCCAGTAAACATTGTTTGTTGCATATTGCACAGTAAGTATCCGAAGGTGGTAGGTTTTCCATTATGCACTTTAATATTCAAATACCACCTTCGATAATCACGGTAAAGCAATGATTCACGAGTTCAAAGTTATAAGTTCACTGTAAAAGTCACGGAGCTGGACAGGGCACGTCCGTTCACCACGGCTGCCAACGACACACCCACACACACACTGTAAAATATAACACACACACACACACAGTAAAAGATAAGTCACACACACACACTGTAAAATATAAGTCCTGGTCCTGGTGATCCTGGTGATAAGTTGAGGACGTCTGGTCGTCCCTCGGTCATGCTGATGCACCACCGCCAGTAGTAGTCATCCACCGCTCGTCCCCGTCCCCAGTGGAAGACACGGGGGCAAGGGGACCAGTAGATGGACTGTCCATGGTAGACAGATCGGTAATAAAATTACCGTCTGCCCTCATCAGGGCAAGCTGATCAGGAATGCTGTTACTCAGTGCCCTGATGTCGTAGTGGGGCATTTTTGGCTGGTCAGGGACACTTTTGAGGAACCTGTCCAGCACCCTCTTGAACTGGTCAGCCGAGGAGCACTCTGCATCACGCACATATCTTGGCAGCGCGTTAAAGAGTGTTGGGCCCCGATATGATAATGAGGTCATTCTCTGAGTCACCACTCTGGCCAAGGCTCTATTATTGATGTTTCCCAATTCACAGAGCTTGCCTCGCCTCTTGCTGATTTTCTCACTTATTTTCGACTCATTGTTTAAGTTTGGGACATGGCCATTTAGCATTTTCCAAACGTAGATTATGATATATCGCTCACGCCGTCGCTCCAACGAGTTCAATTCAAGTGCTTTAAGTCTTCCCCAGTAGTCGAGATGTTGCACGGAGGAGATCTTGTTTGTAAATGTACGTTGGACGCCTTCAAGTGATTGTCGTTCTCCAACCTTCCACGGGTCCCAGAGTTGGCAGCAGTACTCGAGGATTGGCATTATTAGAGATTTGTATAATATTATCATTGATTTTTCTTCCCTTGTGGCAAACGTCCGTAGAATCCAACCCCTTTGATTGCGAGCAGAACGGACTATGTCTTGGATGTGTTTGGTAAATGTTGCATCACTGCTTATTGTTACCCCTAGATCTTTAATATTGGCCACTGAATTGATACTGTTTCCATCATAGGTTGAGTACACAGTATTTTCTTTTAGTTTGATATCAGGTCTATATCTAATGAGGTCAAATTTGCAGCTATTAAAAGACATGTTATTATTTTCCGCCCAGTGCTACAGCACATTCAGATCCTGCTGGAGTAATGCTGCATCGTTCTCATTCTTCACTCTTCCAGACACCCGTGTATCGTCGGCAAAAGATGAAACTCGAGCCATCTGAACCTCAGCATCTATGTCTGACAAGAGTATTAGGAACAATATTGGTCCAAGAACAGAACCTTGGGGAACTCCACTGGTCACGTTTGAATCTTTAGACATACATCCACCAACTGCTACAGACTGGACTCTATATCTGAGGAAGGCACTTATCCAACGTCCTACGACGCATCCACTGATCCCGAGTTTCCGAATCTTATGGAGGAGGACGTCATGGTCGACTTTATCAAAGGCCTTCTCGAAGTCAAGGTACACCACATCCAGGTTGGCTCCATCCTCCAGTGTTTGCAGAATATAGTCATGGTGCTCCAGCAATTGAGACAAACAGGACCTCCCCCCTCTGAAGCCATGTTGTCCACTGTTCATCTTATTGTTGTTTTCTAAGAAAAACACTATTTGCTTACTGATAACTTTCTCAAATATCTTAATAATGTGAGAAGTCAGTGCAATCGGTCGGTAGTTCTTGGGTAGGGATCTTGGTCCTCCTTTCTAGATTGGGGTAATCTTTGTAGTCCTCAATAACATTTGTATAATTCCCTCTCTCATAGATGCCTTCCACAGCATGTATAGTGGGACTGAAATCTCTGAAGCGCACTCTTTCAGGAGGATTGCTGGAAATTGATCGGGTTCAGCCGCAGAGTTTGCTTTAAGCTCACCTATTGCTTCAGCAATATCACTTGGTTGGAAGTAGATGTCCTCCAGTTGAGGTGGCTGCCCAATAGAATTGAAGAAAATATCTGGGTCATTGATTCTGTGCATCTCTTTTGGCTGACTAAATACTTTTTCGTATTGACCTCTCAGTGTCTCACAGATCTGTTGTGGATTGCTGATGACTTCTCCATCTGTGGCGATGAGAGGACCAATACTTGCTTTCACTGTGGCTCGTTTCTTAACATACTTGAAGAAATACTTATAGTTTGTCCGAATGGCTTCAACCGCAGATTTCTCATCTTTGGCTCTTTCGTTCCTGTGGGACTCCCTCAGCTGTTCCTCCAGTTGTTTCACCTTGTCCTGCATGCTTCTTCTGTCATGGTCATTGTTACAAGTTTTTATTCTGGAGTTTAGTTTGCTCCTTTTCCTCATGATTGTTGTCCTCTCACGTGGGATGGTTGCTTTGTAGCAGGCCTTCCGGAGAGGAGTATACTTTTTTACAATCTTGAGGGTAGTTGAGATGATTGTGTAGTACTTTTCATCAACTGAAGCACTTTCAATTTCAGTCTGCCAGTCAACTTCACCCAGCTCACATTTAATACTGGACCAGTCAACTTTGTTGTTGAAGAAATTCAGGTCTCCAAAATTGATTTCTGGCTTTGCAGTTGGTTCCATGACTTGAGAGGACTTAATTCTTCTAATGTTGGAGGTAATCTTAATCAGGTTGTGGTCAGAAAGGATTGTCTGCTCCACTACCGCCTCATGGACAAGTTCATCATTGTTTGTAAATACGAGGTCTAAAACATTTTCACCTCTTGTTGGTGAATCAATGACCTGGTTAAGGCACCACTGCTCAGCAAAGTTAAAAAGCAGCTCTGCCTGGACCCTGTCTTGTACAGTCCCACCGTGCATTGTTCTCATTTCTGGTCAGAACACATGTGGTAAATTAAAATCTCCAACCACAACTACTTCTGGCATTGGGTTTTGGAGGTTTTCAAGTATATAATTTAATTTTGTTATGATGGGCCTGAAGTGTTGTGTCTCGCAAGCAGGTGGCCGGTAGAGGTTTACAAGGACCAGGTTTAAAGATGTAATGTGAAGGGCTAGTACCTCCACAAAGGAGTTTGACTCTCCCAGGAGCACTTTAGTAAGGGAGGCAAACTCCTCAAACACATAAGTTATAATACCTCCTTTTTTTCTATTTAGGCGGTCAACTCTGAATGGTATAAGCTTTTCCATTTGGACTTCTGAGTCTCTAATTGTGTCGTTTAGGTGAGACTCAGTGAGACAAACTGCTAGTGCATTATCTTTAGTCGCAAGTTCAGACAGCATCTGCACTTTCTGGCTGAACTTTCTTGGGATCAATCCCTCTATGATTCCCACAATGAGGGTTAATTGCTCCCCAAGTGACCCTACTTCATCATGCAAGGCTGGGCTTGATGTGCCATGTTGTGGTAAGGCACTGTCGGTGACCTTTGCAGTGGTGACCAAGCCATGTGGATTTGCATCATTTTGGAAAATTGGAGCATCTGAGTTTGTAGTTGCTGGATATCTTTCTGTATGCCTAAAAAAGACATATTGTTATTGTTGTTGTTATAGTTGTGGCCTTCATTGCGCCCCTGGGAGAGTGGGCTACCATTATTGTGGCCAGTAGTAGGTTGGATCCTCCAGAATGAGGTGTCTGGAGGCTGAGGTGGAACAATGGCTTCTGTACCATTTATTTCACTGATTGAACGATAAGTGTCCTTACTAGTACCAGTATTATTCTTTGGAGTAAGAGTTTGTGAAAGATTGGTACCTTTTACGTGGTTGAATTTACAATCATTATTATGACACTCACCAGTAGAGACAGCCTTTCTGCATAGCAATGGATGGAACCTGGAACACTTTTTGCCCAAACTGCATCCCTTAGCTTTATTCGGGCCATGGTTCAGGTAGCGCCAACATACTTTTGGATGTTCATAATTGCATTCTTTTCCATGACGACCTGTACGGCATCCTCGGAAAACGTTGCGCTGATAGAAGCGGCATATTGGTGCTGGTCTTTCTTCCAATATCTCCTCTACTGCCTCTTTCCTACTGCCATCTATGGATAGAGAATCCTGGTTCTATGGTGGTTCCTTCTGGGGAGATTTGCTTGTAGATGGAGATTCCTCCTGAGGAGATTTGCTTTCCGGGTCAGTACTCTTCGGAGGCGGAGCATTGTCTCGCTCCAACAGTCCAGTGACCCATGCATTTTGCTCATCATTTTTGTCATCTCCTAAATTATCTTTAACACAGCTCTCACAAATATACTGACTTCTTGAGTTGAAGTAGTGAACCAAACAGTATACTGGAAGATGTGAGCAGGCTGTGTGGACATAGCTGCTACACTTTTCACACTTTAAGCACTCTATCACACAGTCTTTGGTGCAGGTTTTACACTTAACACCATGTGGGGGTAGAGCTGTTCTGCTAGTCCTTTTTTTTTTTTTTTTTTCTAAATTATTGTTACAAACGTCACACACCTAAGTACTATTTACACTTATGCACTTAAATAATGAGGTAACTGGTAAAGGAGTATAGTGGCATTAATTTCTATCAAGATTGTTATCAAATGTTGTTTCTAGACAATTTACCTCCTTATTTTATCACTTTTATTACAATAGATGTCGCAATTACAGTAAATACACTTTATTCCCTATAATATGACGATTAAACAGGTGTTGGTAATTACTGTTAAGGAGTATGGTGGACCCGTCCAATAGAGGGCATTGTCCAGGCGAGAGGGCAGAATGTTGTCAGTTTTGTTATCACTTATTTTTCAATAACAACTCTTTCCATTATCTTCCTGTCGGCCTCACACTGTGCTGGGAATACTTATACACAACGAGGTTCACTTACAATAGCGTAGCCTCTATATTTTCAGAGGAATTAGCACAAATATAAGAGCGGTAAGGAGTGTTTATGTTCGTATCCGCGCATGTGCTCTCACCACACACACACACACATTGTAAAATATAAGTCACACACACACATTGTAAAAGATAAGTCACATACACATACACACACACATTGTAAAAGCTAAGTCACACACACTGTAAAATATAAGTCACACACACACACACACACACACATTGTAAAAGATAAGTCACACACACATACACACACACACACTGTAAAAGATAAGTCACACACACACACACACACACACACATTGTAAAAGCTAAGTCACACACACACACACAAACACACACACACTGTAAAAAGATAAGTCACACACACACACACACACTGTAAAAGATAAGTCACACACACACACTGTAAAAGATAAGTCACACACACACACACTGTAAAAGATAAGTCACACACACACACTGTAAAAGATAAGTCACACAGACACACACTGTAAAAGATAAGTCACACACACACACACTGTAAAAGATAAGTCACACACACACACACACACACTGTAAAAGATAAGTCACACACACACACACTGTAACAGATAAGTCACACACACACACACACACACACACTGTAACAGATAAGTCACACACACACACACTGTAACAGATAAGTCACACACACACACACACACACTGTAACAGATAAGTCACACACACACACACACACACTATAACAGATAAGTCACACACACACACACACACACACACACTGTAACCGATAAGTCACACACACACACACACACTATAACAGATAAGTCACACACACACACACACACACACACACACACACCTCCCCGTGGCGTAACAGGTAGCGCGTCTGGCTCACAACCAGAAGGTCCCGGGTTCGAGACCCGGGCGGGGAAGAGACATTTGGGCAAGTTTCCTAACGGTGTAGCCTCTGTTCACCTAGCAGTATAAATAGGAACCTGGAATAAGTGGACGAAGTTGTGACGTCCCATCTGGGGTTGGTGATCGGTTACAAGGTGAGATGGGTATCGTACTGGTCAACCTAAGCTACTGGTCAACCTAAGCCTTCGGGTGAGACTGGTACCGTAGTGAGAATGGTACCGTACAGATTAACTCTAAGCCTTCGTTTCCAGATGTCGCCAATTGGCTAAAATACAGACTACACACACATCCACAGCCATTCCAACGATACATAAACACTTAACATGCATTTCACGCAATACATTCCCAGTTAAGGAGGCGCGATAATAATGAGCTTAGCTCGCGCATTGCGTGGATTCCCCTTGACGAACAAACAAGTGAATAACACACACATACACTGTCAAAGATAAGTCAGACACACACACACACTGTAACAGATAAGTCACACACACACACACACACACACACACTGTAACAGATAAGTCACACACACACACACACACGGTAACAGATAAGTCACACACACACACACTCTGTAAAAGATAAGTCACACACACACACACACACACACACACACAGTAAAATATAAGTCACACACACACACACTGTAAAAGAGAAATCACACACACACACACACACACACACACACACACACACACACTGTAAAAGATAAGTCACACACACACACACACACTGGAAAAGATAAGTCACACACACACACACTGTAAAAGATAAGTCACACACACACACACTGTAAAAGGTAAGTCACACACACACACACTGTAAAAGATAAGTCACACACACACACACTGTAACAGATAAGTCACACACACACACACTGTAAAAGATAAGTCACACACACACACACACACTGTAAAAGATAAGTCACACACACACCCACTGTTAAAGATAAGTCACACACACACACACTGTAAAAGATAAGTCACACACACACACACACACACTGTAAAAGATAAGTCACACACACACACACACACACACTGTAAAAGATAAGTCACACACACACACACACACTGTAAAAGATAAGTCACACACACACACACACACTGTAAAAGATAAGTCACACATACACACACACACACACAGGAAAAGATAAGTCACACACACACACACTGTAAAAGATAAGTCACACACACACACACTGTAAAAGATAAGTCACACACACACACACACACACACACACACACTGTAAAAGATAAGTCACACACACACACACACTGTAAAAGATAAGTCACACACACACACACTGTTAAAGATAAGTCACACACACACACACACTGTAACAGATAAGTCACACACACACACACACACACACTGTAAAAGATAAGTCACACACACACACACACACTGTAAAAGATAAGTCACACACACACACACTGTTAAAGATAAGTCACACACACACACACACTGTAAAAGATAAGTCACACACACACACACACACACACACTGTAAAAGATAAGTCACACACACACACACACACTGTAAAAGATAAGTCACACACACACACACACTGTAAAAGATAAGTCACACACACACACACACACACTGTAAAAGATAAGTCACACACACACACACACACACACACTGTAAAAGATAAGTCACACAAACACACACACACACACACACACTGTAAAAGATAAGTCACACACACACACACTGTAAAAGATAAGTCACACACACACACACACACACACTGTAAAAGATAAGTCACACACACACACACACACTGTAAAAGATAAGTCACACACACACACACACTGTAAAAGATAAGTCACACACACACACACTGTAAAAGATAAGTCACACACACACACAGACACACACTGTAAAAGATAAGTCACACACACACACACACTGTAAAAGATAAGTCACACACACACACTGTAAAAGATATGTCACACACACACACTGTAAAAGATAAGTCACACACACACACACACACTGTAAAAGATAAGTCACACACACACTGTAAAAGATAAGTCACACACACACACAGACACACACTGTAAAAGATAAGTCACACACACACACACACACTGTAAAAGATAAGTCACACAGACACACACTGTAAAAGATAAGTCACACACACACACACACTGTAAAAGATAAGTCACAGTATTGTTCACATGTGTGGGGAGGTTCCTCTCACACCGCTCTCCTAGACAAAGTTGAAAGGAAGGCCTTTCGTATCATTAACTCCCGTCCACTCACCAACTCTCTGCAATCTCTCTCTCTCCGCCGCAATGTTGCATCTCTCTCGCTATTCTATCGCTACTATAATAATCAGTGTTCCTCAGAACTATCCCAGTGCATACCACCTCCTTTACGTAGGGCACGTGGTACCCGTCTTGCAACTCAATCCCACCCCTACTTTGTGCAACTCTCCAACCCAAGAGTGAAACGTTACTCTCAAACTTTCTTCTACTCAACATCTGAGCTCTGGAACTCTCTCCCAGAATCAGTCTTTCCCTCTTCCTATGACTTAAATTGCTTCAAACTCCGTGTGTCCAGGCATTTTGGCTCGAACGTCCTTTGATTTTGGCCCTGTCACTCTTTCAACTATGGGGGAGGCACTCGCTATAGGCAGTTATGCCTTTTGCCTCTCTCAATCACATAGAAAAAAAAAAAAAAAAAAAAAAAAAACACACACACACTGTAAAAGATAAGTCACACACACACATACACACACACACACTGTAAAAGATAATTCACACACACACACACACACACACACTGTAAAAGATAAGTCACACACACTGCAAAAGATAAGTCACACACACACACTGTAAAAGATAAGTCACACACACACACAGACTCACACTGTCAAAGGTAAGTCACACACACACACACACTGTAAAAGATAAGTCACACACACACATACACACTGTAAAAGATAAGTCACACACACACACACACACTGTAAAATATAAGTCACACACACACACAGTGTAACAGATAAATCACACACACACACAGACACACACTGTAAAAGATAAGTCACACTCACACACACACACACTGTAAGAGATAAGTCACACACACACACACTGTAACAGATAAGTCACACACACACACACACACACACACACTGTAACAGATAAGTCACACACACACACACACACACACTGTAACAGATAAGTCACACACACACACACATACTGTAAAAGATAAGTCACACACACACACACTTAAAAGATAAGTCACACACATACACACTGTAAAAGATAAGTCACACACACACACAGACACACACTGTAAAAGATAAGTCACACACACACACTGTAAAAGATAAGTCACACACACACACACAGACACACACTGTAAAAGATAAGTCACACACACACACACACACTGTAAAAGATAAGTCACACACACACACACACCATACAAACATAAGTCACACACACACACCATACAAACATAAGTCACACACACACACACACACTGTAACAGATAAGTCACACACACACACACTGTAACAGATAAGTCACACACACACACACACACACACACACTGTAACAGATAAGTCACACACACACTGTAAAAGATAAGTCACACACACACACACTAACAGATAAGTCACACACACACACACACACACTGTAAAAGATAAGTCACACACACACACACTGTAACAGATAAGTCACACACACACACACACACTCTAAAAGATAAGTCACACACACACACACTGTAACAGATAAGTCACACACACACACACACACTGTAAAAGATAAGTCACACACACACACACTGTAACAGATAAGTCACACACACACACACTGTTTTCCCTTGACTCTACATTATACTCTATTCCCCATAACGTTTCCAAGACCACTCCCGCCACCCATATAATATACTTACCTCCAAGACCTTCACACGTCCATTATGGTGTAGGTTCCTTTCTTGTGTAACCATTTGTATAGCTTACGATGCACATACACAGCAAAATTAGGAATTAATATTATCATGACAACGCCAAATATACACAAGTTTTGCACACATACAATAGTTTAAGAGGAGATGGGTTGTTTGTCTGTCCCCCCCCCCCCCCCCCACACACACTTCTTCTTCACTTTTCGCCCCGTTAGTTTTCAGATTTTAAGACGTTCGGCCCATTAGTTTGGCGATTGTTAGACCTTTCGCCCTTTTTCTTTGTCAATATTAAGACTTTCCGTGGCATTCAGTTGTTGATTTTTTTCCTGGCGAGCGATAGCGAGCCTGTAATATATAATAAGAGGAACCGGCTTTCGGCCAGGAAATTTGTCTACCAAAAAATATACAAATATATCTTGAAAGGGGATCCTGGGGTTATTCTTTTAAATGTTGATGGGAGGTCTAGAGAGGAAACTAGAAAAATAATACATACAAGAACAAATCGACCAAAAAAATTAACCATCCACACCTTGCATGATGGAGGTGCAGTTGTCTGCACTTCCGCCTTACACAGTCTAATACATTTAGCTGAAATTTTGCATTTCTTTGATTCTTACTGATAGAGTAATGGTTTGTGCGCTGGAGTTTCAGTGTGAGTATTCTAGTTTCGAGTCCTGGGAGTGCCACATGTGTTCATTAATGTATTTGATTTAATTTACTAGATATATTTGTAGGTTAATTTGTGGGTTGGTGATATTGCAAATTGATGAATAACAATATGATGTCCAGCTGAGCTTTGCTTGTTGGTATCGTGTAGTCATATTAAACAATATAATTAAATGTTGAAATGTTAGACTTGCGAGAACTGCCCAACACTAGTAAAGACAGTTAGACAGTAACTTTACGTGTACTGCATCCTTAACGGGGCCCACCTCCTATTTTGTTTTTATCTTTTTCTCCCTCTCTCTGGATTGTATAAATCGGCCCCATGAAGCCTACTGTTTTAAGACGTGTATCCCCATCTAGGTATCGATTTTTGCCTGGCGAGCGACAGCAAGCCAGCATATTAAAAAACGTGTTTTTCACAGCAGGCTAAATTTTTACATTTTTCAATAGAAAAATGTCTCCGGCGAAGCTGGATTTCTCCATACAATGCCAGCTCGCTATCGCTCGCCAGGAAGAAATCGACACCTGGATGGCGATAAACGTCTTAAAACAGTAGGCTGAATGGGGCCGAATGGATACAAGCCAGAGAAAGAGAGAAAAGTAGAGAAAAAAAGCAGGTCACCCCCCCTTAAAATATTGACTGTACTTTGATTTGTTATACTCTACACATATTGCTCGGTTACAAACTAGCTGTATATAATTACTCTACCGTATATATGTCATACTTTGCCTTGGTGTCTATTGGTGAGGAAATATATACACAACTATGACAATACAGGCGGCTTATATCAAAGATCTTTGTTTAAGGAGGAAGGTTTTTTTTTGGTCTATTATATCATATATTTATTATTGAATTAGTTTCCTCACTAGACCTCCATCAAACTTTAAAAAAAACATACATTAGATCCCCCTTCTAGATTAATTTGTAAATTTTTCGGCAGAAAAATATCCTGGCCGAAGGCCGGTTCTTTAAAAATTACAGGCTCATTATCGTTCGCCAGGAAATATCGACACCTAAATAACACGAAGGGTTTTAATATTGACAAATAAATATTGACAAATCGACACAATAGTGGAGGCAAACATCTTAAAATATAAAAACTAATGGGGTTTAACATGAGGGAGAAGGGGGTCTAGAAAAACAACCCATCTCCC
This sequence comes from Paralithodes platypus, assembly GCA_032716605.1. NCBI lineage: Eukaryota > Metazoa > Arthropoda > Malacostraca > Decapoda > Lithodidae > Paralithodes > Paralithodes platypus. The sequence continues at coordinate 4,473,846 of CM064488.1, forward strand.
CCTAAGGTGGCTGAAGTGGCCGTGAGTGGCCATTTGGCAAACTTTTGGTCCGTCAGCAGATTAGAACTCTCATCACCAGACCACTTCAAGAACAGAGATGTCTTCCAAAGTTTCCCAGAGTCTCTGTACTCAACCAATTAAGGGGAGATGGGTCCCCTTTCTCCCTCGTGTTAAGCCCCATTTGTTTTGAGATTATAATACGTTCGGCCCATTAGTTTGGCGACTATAACACCTTCCGTCCCATTTCGTTGTCAATTTTTAGATCTTTCGTGCCATTTGGATGTCAATTTTTTCCTGGCGAGCGTTAACAAGCCTGAAATTTTAAGAGGAATCGGCCTTTGGCCGGGACGTTTTGCTACAGAAGAATGTACACATTTATCTATAAGGGGGGTCTAGGGGGTGTTATTCTAAGCTTGATGGAGTTCTAGCGAGGAAACTAAGAATAAAATAATACATGAATGAATAGACCCCAAAAAACAGCCCATATCTCCTTAAGATGTTGCCCTGCTGAACTGTCCTATTTAACATGTGGACGCTTACGACTAGGGCCACTAAATAAAGAACAGCCTTACCGAAATTTATATATTTGTACGAAGTCAACAGCATTCATCCCTTTATATGAACGGGTATATAGCGATATCCTGAATGATGTGGCTGAAGGGAGGCCAGAGAACACTACACAGTAATCGATTTACTGGGTTTATAAAGAACGAATGGCATAGGGCCTGTGAAAATGGCTATTGAAAAATATTGTCAAATGGGTTATTGAAGGAAAGAATTATGAACTGTCTTGATAGCGTAATTGTTAGTGAGCGGAATTTCGGTGTGAGTATCATAAGTTTACATCCTTGAAGTAACACATGTATTCATTAGATTCATTGATTTCATTGATCGAGTATAATTTTGTAAGTTAATTGGTGGGTTGGTGATAATATAAATTGATGAATAAAGATGTAAAGCATGCTGAATATATATAGTGTGTTAATCAACTCTGCGTAAGCAGAGTTTGGTATCGCCCCCCCGTATAGTGGGTACCACTGGAAAAAAATGTCTGTCGTCATCGTCGTTGTCGTCGTTGTCGTTGTCATTGTCGTTATCGTTGTCCATCTGTATCGAAACTCCTCCTAGACTGTTGGACACATTTTCACCAAATTTCACACGAACATTTGTTGCGTGAATGCGAACGTCAGTCAAAAAAGATTTTTTGAATTTATGCAATAGTTATGATTTTAGGTCCATTTACCAAAAATATCGTTTACCCCCCACCAGACCCCCCCAGCAATAAATGCGTTCTTAGTGTGTGAGCCCAGAAGGGGCTCACACACTAAGAACGCATTCGTTCTGGGGGCGAAAACATCTCGCTATGCATTTGCTAGGTTAAGTTAGTTTAGTTGGCATTAGAAGTGATGGTAGTAATAGTGGGATTGATGGTGATAGTAGTGATAATGGTGATAATAGTAGTGATGATGGTTGTAGTTGTATTGATGATGTTGACAGTAGTTATGATGATGACAGTAGTAGATATGCTGGTGACAGTAGTAGATATGATGGTGACATTACTAGTAGTAGTGATAATGGTCATAATAGTAGTGATGATGGTGATCAATAATGATAGTTGTAGTGATAATGATGACATTAGTGATGATGGTAGTGACGATGGTGACAGTAGTAGTGATGATGGTGAGTAGTAGTGATGATGGTGAAAGTTGTAGTGATGCTTACAGTAGTAGTGATGATGAGAGTAGTAGTGATGATGGTAAGAGTATTAGTGATGACTATAATAGTAGTATTGTTGATGATAGTAATGGTGATAGTGATTAGTAGTGATGATGGTGACCCATCGCAGAGTTGGGTATGCCGTTTTGATTTTGGGCAAAACGGCACGTCTACTTTATTAATATTTGTTTACAATAGCAGTGTGTAGAGTCTTTCTTCTAGTCAACAATCCCTTTCTTTTACATAGGATGTAATTGTACTTACTCCTCAGTAATTGGGTTAAATTGTTTTGAAGATGCAATATAAGAGCGGTCACCCATCTTTAGCACAGGTTGAATGAGCAAACTTCCAGTAAGGTATCAATTTATAATTGATTTAGACATTATGTAGAAAGATGAACATATAGGATTAAGGCATGCTCTAGTTTATTGAATGGAAATAGTGTTACGTGTACTAAAATATCTTGATGAATGCAAACGATTAGGTACCTATTACCTCCTAAGCATATATGTCGATTATAAGACATAATTGATATAATATTGCGCACTGTTTTTTACAGTAGATGTAATTGGGATATACTCTTACAGCTGTCAGTTTATATTTTATTGTTGTGATAAATAATGCTGTGTGGGTGTGTGTGCGCGTGTGTGTGTATGCGTGCATGTGTGTGTTTCTGTTTTATTATCGTAGCAGTAGGTAATGGGCATGCTAACTGTACCATTACACATATTTTCTGGAACATAAATAGCTTACACCCTGTAAGAAGTGAAACTCTATATAAACCATATCCGCTGTTCATCTTGTTTTTTCTTTCTCTATTAGTGTTATTTTCTTAAGTATCCCCTCATACAACATTCTCCAACCGAGGGGCGATGTACTATAAATATAATGATATAGTGTACAGAACCGACGTACTTATAGGAAAGTTAGACTATTATGATTGTTCTTGGTCTATGGTCAGCTGTGCACAGGCCTGTCATATATTATTATTTTAATCATACACAATATTTGTTATAATTAAGGATTTTTTTTTTAACTTTCTCATCGAATCCTTACCAGTCAGAATAATAGGTTTGATATTTTGTACCCCTTCATATCTAGAGGCAATACCCAAGATGCATAAACAAAACGTAATCATAAAGTTTAGCAATAATTGCGTCATTGTGTTGAGAGGGTTAATCCGTTTAGACAGAGTGCAAGAGCGAGGTCAAAGAGTGACTGAGAGAAGGAAGGAGGTGGGTAGGAGAAACAAAGGCAATGGAATAGAGGTACAGTCTGATTCAGCAGTTCTTCGACACCCTAGATAAAATGTTATGTAATATAAGGCTGAAACACTTTCTCATGAAGTACATAAATGTGTCTATAAATGTGTCATAAATAGAAAACTAGTGTGTCTAGACTACCTTGTTGTTTTTGTTTTTTGTTTTTCTATGTAAGTGAGGGAGACAAAAGGCAGAACTGCCTGTAGCGAGTGCCTCCCCCAGAGTTGAAAGAGTGACAGGGCCAAAATCAAGGGACGTTCGAGCCAAAATCAAATGCCTGGACACAAGGAGTTTGAAGCAATTTAAGTCATAGAAAGAAGAAAAGATTGATTATGGGAGAGAGTTCCAGAGCTCAGCAGTTGTATATAAGAAAGACTGAAAATAACGTTTCACTCTTGGGTTGGGTTTTACATGCATACGCTTTGTTACGCTTATCAACTATGCGTAAGCAGAGTTTGGTATCCCCCCCCCCCCCCCCCAGTATAGTGGGCACCACACGAAAAAAAAATCTGTCGTCGTCGTCGTCCGTCTGTCTCGGAACTCCTCCTAGACCGTTGGACGGATTTTCACCAAATTTCACACGAACATTTGTTGCGTGAATGCGAACGTCAGTCAAAAAAGATGTTTTGAATTTATGCAATAGTTATGATTTTAGGTCCAAAATATGGTTTTACCCCCCCCCCCCCCTCCTGGACCCCCCCCCCCCCCCCTCCCAACAATGATGGCGTTCTTCTCACTATGAACGCATTCGTTCTGGGGGCGAAAATATCTCGCTACACATTTGCTAGGTTAAGTTAGTTTAGTTGGCATTAGAAGTGATAGTAGTAATAGTGGGATTGATGGTGATAGTAGTGATGATGGTGATAATAGTAGTGATGATGGTTGTAGTTGTATTGATGATGTTGACAGTAGTGATGATGATTACAGTAGTAGATATGATGGTGACAGTAGTAGATAATGATGGTGACAATACTAGTAGTAGTGATGATGGTCATAATAATAGTGATGATGGTGACAAGTAATGATAGTTGTAGTGATAATAATGACAGTAGTGATGATGGAAGTGACGATGGTGTGAGTATTAGTGATGATGGTGAGTAGTAGTGATAATGGTGAAAGTTGTAGTGATGATTACAATAGTTGTGATGATGAAGATCATAGTAATGGTGATGATGGCAGTAGTAGTGATGATGGTGACAGTTGGATACATGATGGTAATACTCGTGACAGTAGTAATGATGATGGTTATAGTAGTAGTGATGATGTTAACAGTAGTAATGATGAGTGTAAGATGGTGGTGATGATAGTAGTAATGCTGGTTGATAGTTGTAGTATCAATGCTAGTAGTAATTAAGATGGTTGTAACAATGGTGACAGTAGTAGTGATGATGGTGAGAGTAGTAGTGATGATTGTAATTGTAGTAGTGATGATGATCATAGTAATGGTGATGATGACAGTAGTTGTGATGATTGTGGCGGTTGTAGTGATGAAGAAAGTAGTAGTGATGATGGTATTAGTAGTGATGATGGTAACCCATCGCAGAGTTGGGTATGCCGTTTTTGTTTTGGGCAAAACGGCACGTCTACTTTGTTTATTAAGGTGACTTCAAGTTTTCTATCTGGGTGTAAATTAGTAAGGACATAATTGGCAGTATGTATAAATTATGACAGGAATTAAACTAAATGTGTGTGGAAGGAAGAGCAAACAAAATTGAGATTATAGGAAGAAGAGATAATACAAAGGAGGCAGGTATGTAGAAAGAAATGGAAAAGCGAGGTAGGTAATTTGAGGGAAGGTAGGAGGATACACGGGAAAGCTGCAAGATGATAACAGAAACACAACAAAAGGAAAATGGTAATCAGATAAAGGAGATGAAACGGAAGGTTGCAAGAGAGATTATCATGGAGGCAGAGCATTGGGGAAGAGGAGGATGTAGGTAGTAAGAGGGAATAACGATATATACAATGGAATCAAGGTAGATAGGAGCATAGATTATCATGGAGGCAGAGCATTGGGGAAGATGAGGAGGTAGGTAGTAAGAAGGAATACAGATATATACAATGGAATCAAGGTAGATAGGAGCACAGAGATTGAAGGGTGATCATTATGACGGGTGAAAGCAAAAGAAGGCAGAATAGAAGGTATGAATCAAAACAAGTAGTGAGGTAGGTAGGACAAAGGTAAGAATATAAGTTATTTTAACCCCTTCTGTACCGGCGACGTATTTTTTTTATTTTTTTATTTGTATTCTAGCTATAGACAATTGTATGCATTGAAAAACACGGCCTCCACTAATTAACAGGCTTCAAACTGTCTCACCTAACCCTTTTTATGACCACAGATCCTTCTTAAACTACACAATATCGTCTAAATATAGGTAGAATAAAATGTAAAAGACGTCGCTGATACAGAAGGGGTTAAACTGAAGGATAGGTAAGGGGGTCATTCACGGTCAGAAACAAAAGGAGAAGCGGAAGGAAAGAGTGTCAATAAAGAGGGATAATAGAATACAAAATGTTGCAGACAAGAGGAAGGCAAAAGAGAAGTTTGGTGAAGGCAGAACCCACAGCCGCGGTAATTGGGTCTCACGTTTCGTTCCAGACCAAAGTTATGCGTGAGAAAATCGGTTTTGATGTTTACATCCTTTGTTTTAATTTATAAATACAACAGAAAACAACATGATCGATGTTTCACACTCATCCCTCTGGTAAGGAATGAAGTTTGTTCAGGGCGGTGACCGGTCAACTCGACCAGTAGACCATTTCAACCAGTAGCTTTCAACCAGTGCCAAATCAACCAATATGGTTAGGTTAGGTTAGTACTATATTTTGGCACTAGTTTGGTTAGTCTGGGTTAATTTGGCACTGGTTGAGAGCTACTGGTTGAAATGGTCTACTGGTTGAGATGACATGGAACCGTTCAGAGCAATAGCGAATAAAAAAAAAAAAAAAAAAAAAGACAGAAGGATATTCCAAAGCAACAATACGAAACAAAACAAGTAATATAACGATTATCTCAGAATGGACAAAGTTAGCTACATCATCTTTTCTCCCTGTGCCTATTGTGTATATGATACAGATGTCATCCCCCCTAGTACTACTCTCCTTGTCGCGGTTGGGGGGCTTCGGGGCTGGCGACTGGAGCTTGATGGGGAACGGTTGCGGGCATTTCCCTCTCTCTTCCCTCGAGCTTTCGTCGTCGGCTTGACTAATTTTGAGTAGCTTTTCTTTCCTCTTTCTATGTTTTTCCCCTTCTATTCTTATTCTGTCCCATTCGGTTGTCCTCGGGTAGCCTATGTCACATGCCTCCCTGGCCTCTGCTGTGGAGCTCATGTGGTCCGGCTGAACTGGTGAAATGGCGAGAAATGTCTGCGTGTCTTCACCTTCCTCGATTTGTTCCCCTCCTGCCCTTCCCTACCTATCTTGACTTGATTAGTTGTCCATCTTGATCAAATCCTTCGGGCCAGTCCTATGAGTTTTTTTTTGTGGAACTCAGTGGTCTGGTTAAACTACTTTTATATAAAAAAAAAAAAAAAAAAGTGCAGATGTCGTGCCTTTTGCCACAACAACAAGTAGTCTCACTAATAAACCAGTAGTATCTATGAACAAATTGGCTACCCATGGAGTTGTTGTCCTAGTACACAGTTGCTCACTCAAATATCTGCTACGAAGGTAGGAAACCATGTATAATTTTAGTTATTCATTATTATTATCAGACAAACTATACAGCCTGCTTGGAGATATGCTATTTATTGTGAAATACAACTATATTATCATAAATTCAAGAAACTCTGAATTACTCAATGTTTGGAACTAAATTATTATATATGATAAACAGTTTGATAACATATGCTGTCATGGCATACCTTTTAGTCTGAAGTATGTATTTATTTATAATTAAAGTTATATATTTATTGGTTAATAACTTATTAGGCTCACATATATTATTCTCACCACGTTTGTTAATTTGTATATTTGTCAATTTGTCCGAACATTACTTCAGTTCAAAAATAATTATATGAATGATATTCCATTTATTAAATTGTCATTCCTTCACTGGTGCTAATTCCAACAATTCAAAGTAATAATTTACAATTAAAACTAAACATACCCATGGTGAGTGCCTTTCAGTGTATGGCAACGTGGTTCTCTCTCTCTCTCTATCTCTCTCTCTCTCTCTCTCTCTCTCAGTGTATATAATTGTATTAATAAGTATTAGGAAGGTAATATATATGTTTGTGACATGATCCAGCTAGGGCTCGAACCTAGGCCAGTGATGCAGCACTCCAACACCTTGACCACTAGACCACCGAGGAGCTTTAAAGTAATGGCTTCATTTGGAATCAATTCCATCCACCACCACCCGCTCCGACTCGTGGCCACGCAGCTTGATGCCTTACACACATACACTTCCTAACACACAAACACTAGCAGCTAAGTACTAGAGTAGGATACTTGTCATCTGGAGTACATTAAAGGCCTTACTGAATTAACAAGTAGCGCCTAAGTATAATTTCTATAAATATATTATTATATTTATATATTGTTGTGCTGGAGTGACATGAGATAAGGATAATTGAATCTTGGTGAAAGTGAGATAAGAAATCCGGGGGAGAAAGTGACGGGACATCAGAGGAGTAATAGAACAGCTACGAGAAAAAACATAATAACCCCTTGAGTATTATGGTGCGTATTGCAGTTTATTCTGGGTATCATTAGGCGATTGAATTTAGAGTTGGAAGGGTATGTGGAAGACAGAGGCATGCTTGAAACAGTCTTTACCCTTATATTTCTCACAGATCCTTACTAAGCTGTATAAAATCGTCTAATGTTAGCCAAAATAAGCTGTCAAAACGTGTCATGATCCTCAAGGGGTAAAGATGTGAATGAGTGAGATTAGGAACGATTTTAAGTTAATGTTAATTACATTAAAACTGATGCAGGAAAAAGAGGGCAAACGTGATTGAGTGTGATACGAGGGTAACTTGTTAAGAAGTTTGGGTAAATATGAGATTGAATGAGGTGTAATTCAGAGCCAACTAAATGCCAGGATAACAAACAAACAAACGAACAAACGAATAAGAAGGACTAAGGTGAGATGACCAATGTGAAAAGGGAGAAGATAATATACAAAACAGATGTGTATGCATGCCGTAAAATATGAGACTTTAATGAACATATAGTAAAATAAGGGAAATGTGAAGACAAATACGAATGAGATAGATAAACGAAAGATAAATGTGAAGCACTGAAGCCAGATGGGGAAACGGATCTGAGAGTGAATGAAGGGGAGCGCAAGGCAAATGATGGTAGGAAAATATATATGGGCTTTCACACATTCACAAAGTCGATGCCGACACGTCACGACAAGTGTTCCGTGGGGAAATCTTCATCATGGTCGGAAGACGGCTTTACGTGTCGTTTCGTGGAACATGCTTCCTAGGTCATGCGGGATCGACAAAGCGATAGAAGTTTTCGAACATGCTAGAAAATTAAAATTTGTGTCGTGCTTAGGAAATCGGCAAAGGAAACGTGATATTTCTTGTTATAGCTGTTTGTAGTGCTTCGTGCCGCCCTTGTGGCTCTCCATCGAGATACAAAAGAATACAAAGGAAGGCAAGCAACAACAGACCTTATGGTCCTTACTAGGCTGTTTGTAAAAAAAAAAAAAAAAATGGGTTTTAGCTCCAGAAAGACTGCAATCAGAAAACAAAACTATAGTACTATGTATGATACTGAGAGAGTTACATTACTCGGGCACAAATGCAGTCAGTCGGGGGTATATGGCAAGATATTTGTCAAGGCAATATTTGAATGTTTGGACTGTATGGCATTCTACAACACTTCTAGGCAATTTGTTCCATAAATTAACCACTTCGTTGAAAAAAAGTGCTTCGCTTCATGTGAATGAAATGCCTTTCCAACGATTTAGTAGCCATTATTTGTTATTTATTATTATAGAATAGCGACTTGGAATGTAAGAGGCTTGAATGATGTCACGAAAGAGAGAGAGGTCCTGGAAGTGTTAGTGAATGCCAGGCTGGATGTATGTGGAATGACTGAGACCAAATGGAGGGGTACAGATGAGAGAGAGTGGGAGTGTGGAATGGGTGTGTTTGCTGGATTGAGTGAGGGAACAGCAAAAGAAGGTGCATGTTTGTTTGTAAGTAACAAATGGAAGGAGCGTGTAAGAGACTATGAGTCTGTGGGTTCAAGGATTGTGTGGGTGAGAATGAAAGTAGGAATACAAATGTGGTTGGTTGTGTGTGTGTATGCTCCGACAGAGGATACAACTGTAGGAGAGAAAGAGGAGTTCTGGGTGAACGTGGAGGCACGTCTGGATAAGTTTGTCATGAGCGAAAGAATATTTCTGATTGAGGATATGAATGGAAAGGTGGGTGATAAGAAAGGTGTTGGAGTGATGGGAGGGTGGGGTGTACTGTCAGAGGTAAATGGGAATGGTAGTGCACTTGTGGAAGTATATGTGGGGAGCAGGTTGTGGATAGCCAACACCTTCCGATACAGAATGATACACAGGTACACATGGAAAGTGGTGTGGAGGAAGAAGGATGAGACTTTGGTGGAAAGAGAGGCATTGATTGATTATATATATGTTGTGGATGAATGACCATTATCTCTGACCATTATGTAATAGTAACTAAAATTAGGATACAAATGAAGTGGGTGAGGAGAGCTGGAGGAAGGCGAGAGGTAGGTGGAATGGCGAACCTATCTACCTATGGGTAGATAGGTTGCAGGAGGAAATCAAGGAAGAGTTCAGGAGAGCAGTAGAAAGACGACTAGGTATGGAGGAAGTGGAGGAGGTGAGCAAAGTGTTTAAGGAAGAGATCTGTGAGGAGGTGTGTGGAGTAATGAGAAGAGAGAGGGGAGTGAAGGGTACAGCATGGTGGACAAGAGGTAAAAATAGTTATGGAAGACAAGAATAAAGCGTATAGAGAGTGGTTGGGTAGAAGAGGGAATGAAGATTTGGAGAGACAGAAATGAGCGAGGTACTTGGAGAAAAAGAGAGTGGTGAAGAGAGTAGTAAAGGAAAGTAAGAGAAGAGTAGATGAGCAATTTGAGTGTAAAATGGAGGTAGTGTAAGAAACTGTTCTGGAAAGAAACAAAGAAAGTTAGGGAAGGTAGCAAGGGAAACAGTATGGGTGTGAAAGATAAGAATGGGCGAGTGCTAGCGGACACGCAAGAGAGAGTCGAAAGATGGAGGGAGTACTTCAACGAATTGCTGAATGTAAGGAATGAAGCGCTAGCAAACATAGTTGGATGGGGTATGGGAGGGAGAAGAAGAGAAGTAGTGGAGGAGGAGGTGGGGATCAGGTCAGAAATGTGTGAAGCCACGAAAAGAGTGTAGTTGGGGAAAGCACCAGGAATAGATGGAGTTTGTGGGGAAATGCTGAGGTATGGTGGTGAGATAGTGATCGAATGGGTATGGAAACTGTGCAAACTAGCAAGGGAGAAGGGGAGTGCACCTGATGACTGGAAGACAGGCATAATAGTCCCCCTATATAAGGGTAAACGGGAAATAGGAGTGTGTGGTAACCACCGAGGAATATGTCTTCTAAGCGAAGTAGGAAAGGTGTACAGTAGGATAGTGATTGAGAGAGTGAGAGCGAGATCGGAGAAATGGATAGGCGACGAGCTGGAGGTTTTAGGAAGGGAAGAGGATGTGTAGATCAGATGTTTACCCTGAATTGTGTTGTGGAGAAATATCTGGAGAAGCAACAAAAGGTGTATGTTGCCTTTATGGACTTGGAGAAGGCCTATGACAGAGTGGATAGAGAAGTTACGTAGACAGTACAGGAATATACAGAGTAGATGGCAAGTTGCTGAAAGCAGTAAAGAGCATGTATGAGGGTGCAAAGGCGGCAGTACGTGTGGAGAATGAGCAGAGCGAGTTCTTTAACCTGAATGTTTGGTTGAAACCGGGGTGTGTGATGTCCCCGTGGTTGTTTATTGTATATATATGGACGGAGTCATGAAAGAAATACTAGGAAGAGAAGTGGATGTTGGTGTATCGCTGAAAGGGGAGGGAAATGAGTGGGAGCTGCCTATACTGCTGTTTGCGGATGATACAGTTCTGATGAACGATAATGAATAGGAGTTGCAGGGTCTGGTAAATGAGTTTGGAACACTGTGCGAAAAACGGAATTTGAAGGTAAATGCGGGTAAGAGCAAGGTTATGGTCATCGAAAGTGGTGAAGTCACAGAGTGTGAGGTGAAGTAGCACGGTCAGGCTATGGAGATCGTCAGCTCTTTTTAAGTATCTGGCCAGTGTGTTGAGTAAAGATGGGACTATGGATGAAGAAGTGCGGGAGAGGGTACGACAGGGGAAGAGGGTTGTAGGAATGCTGAAAGCAGTAACAAGAAATAGGGTGGTCAGTATGGAAGTGAAGAAGTCTTTGCATAACAGTGTGGTAATCCCGACACTGACTTACGGAGGCGAAGCATGGACGTTTGAGAAGAGACTCGGACCAAGAGTGAGAGGGGTGGAAATGAGTTACTTTAGAAGTGCGTGTGGAGTTACATGGAGGGATAGATAGACGAATGAGGAAGTAAGAAGGAGGTGTGGTGTATAGGTAGATGTGCTGGAAAGTGTGAAAAGTAACACCTTGAGATGGTTCGGCCATATGGAACGTATGGAAGCGAGAGAATGACTAAGAAGGTGTACGAGAGAGAGCGAGGTGGAAGGACAGAGAGGGAGAGGTAGACCGAAAGAGAGGTGGAAGGATGGAGTGAGGAAGTATATGGATGAAGGCGGTGCTGGTTGGGAGGAAGGGTGTCGACTGACTGGGGACAGAGGTGCATGAGGGCAGTTCGTTCGTGGCCACCCCTTCGGGGATCACGGCGTCAGGCAATAGATAGATAGATAGATAGGATGGATATATGGTAGCTAAAAAGTATAATCGAGATAGTCCGTAATATTTTAAGGGGTAGAAATTCTTCCTAAGCTGAATAAAACAGTCTACTAGTTGCCAGAGTATAATGCAGAGGATGTCACCGGTACTGTTTGAGAACAATTATTGGGCCACGGCAAAATTGTAAGCCTCGTAGACATTCTCAAAGAGAATAAATAAATGTATTGAGTACCATATAATATGAAAATAAGTAATATAGCATTTTATTATCTATATTTGGCTCAGCAATATTGGAAAATCATTTATTAGTGGTAACGCAAAGGCAATACTCCACTGATATCTCATCATCTACATGTATTTATCAAATTACCAAAACAAGTAGATATTAATTTGTAGAACAAACACAATTCAAAACACAATTTATTCTAATTGCTGGGAACAATTTATAGATTGTATCATCATTGCAGATGGCGTCATTATAATGTTGACATATGTATTTGTTGTATATGACCATCTGTTGTTTATACCTACCACCTTCAGTTCTTGTAGTACGTGTTGATATGGATTATAATTATATACAGTAAACATAAGAGTACAATTCTAACACTCAATATTTAATTCAAATTCTGATACTATAATGTTATGTTCAATTCTGGTCTCCAGCACTACGGACAGAATTACAGCAACTAGAAAGAATCTAAAGTATGGCTAAAAAATGTGTGCCATCGATAAAAAGACTGAGCTATGAGAACGGTTGAGAGGTCTGGGTCTCTTTTCGTTGGATGCCCATAGGCTAAACGGTCCGTCTACTGGAGGCTTTAAGATGTTAAGCATCAATATGAATACAACACGCAGCATTGGCTGGACCTTAGAATGGAAGAGGTTCAGCACAAGACTTAAAGGCAGTATCCCACTGCGCTAACTTTCGATGGCGAACACCCTGCGACTGTGTTTTTTGTCTATGTCCGTTAATTCGAGGCGAATAGGGCGTATTCAGAAGCGAATGAAGTCGAACAAGGCAAATGATGTCGAATGCAGTGCGACAGAAGTACGATCACAGTGCGATTGAGGCTACTATTTAGGCGATAATGACGAATGATGTGCGACAATTTTATGGCGAATCAGGTCGAATGTGGCGATCGATGATGGCGACAGTAGCGATTGCAGGGCAAATGTTGGACGATGTGATGCGAAACACCGCGGAGGCTGTGCGAATATGGCGAATGCTATGTGTGTGTGTGTATGTGTTGTTGTGTGTGTTGTAATGTGTATGTGTGTGTGTGTGTGTTTGTGCTTGTGTGTGTGAAAAGGCGAGATGTGGAAAAGCTGGACATTGTGTGTGTGTGTGTTGTAGAGTGTGTGTGCATGTATGCGTGCTGTAGTGAGTGTGTGTGTGTGTGTGTGTGTGAAAAAGGCGAAATATGGAAAAGATGGACATTCTGTGTGTGTGTGTGTGAAGAGGCAATTCGTGGAAAAGCTGGACATTCTGTGTGTGTATGTGTGTGTGTATCTATGGATCAATGTGTACAAGCCTTATCCTGCAATATCTCAACAATACCTGGGAGAACAACAATGATACACTGACGAATTATTCTGAATAATTAACAGTCCCATAGAGAACATTAACTTTTTTGTATATTATCATTCGAAGTTCACAATTTCGTTAACATAATAAGGTCTATTACAAAAACATATGCCCTCGAATCAAAATGTAAATATAATTGTGTGGGTATGTCTGAGTGTCTGTGCATCTATTGTTACGATCGGGTCTCGTATAAATCAGTGGCTCTTATACATTGGACTAGACTGGCATAAATGCAACAACGGAAACGCTAGATCCAACCCCTGATATATAATCCCGTCGAACAAAGAACACATATACCCTCCAGAGTTATATCTGTGATAGCGGGGTATCTCAACTCTCAGTATCTATGTGCTTCTACTATAGGCTGATGTTCTCTGAAACAGCCTATTACCTATAACATATGGTTGCTTAGTTATGGTACACAAGGAAAAGATAGTTAACTTAATTAAATCACAAGAGTGATCTAATGCAAACAAGAAGAAGGTTTACTTAACGTTACTTTAATCAATAATATCTGTCACTCCTTTATGAAAGAAAGTGTTGTAAAGTCCTCAAGCACCGAACAAGGAATCTTCTGAATAATGTCGGATTCTACTAAGAAGAACGTATCGGAAATGGAACCACAAATTAGCAGGAGGCAGGACAATGCACGTGTAGGCTAAATACACAAAAAGGCTGGACATATAATGTTATTGGACACAAGAATATTATAAGCGGTGCAACTGTAATAATGCTCGCCACGAAAAAGTAGTACTCCTATTAACAAAACCGGTCTATGCTGGTTGTGTCTCTCTACAGCAACCTAGACCTCAAAATGCTTGTGTAAAAATAACGGGTATGCATAAAAGAGTATAATATGATCTAATCCAGCTAATGTCTACCCGGGTTAATAAAGTCTAGCTGGGATGCGCAAAGGTACAACATTCTGGTGGAGCAAGGCAGCTCCTAGCCTAGTGTGGACCTTGGGTCTGTGTGGCCTGATTACGTTAATATGAAGGGGTGCTCTCTTGAGGATTCTCGATCACAAGTATCGAGTATCCTCCTGGCGACCCTCAAAAGTAAAAGCAAATAGAGTTAGAACAGTGTTGGGTGGATTAAGCAAGCAGCCCTCACGCACTACACAGTCTAAACTCCAAGGTACACAGACAAAAGATCCACCCAGGTAACCCACAGAATCCGTAGTGTCGTGTAGCTCAAAAGTAGCCTACACACATTGAAAACACCAACAGCAAGGTACCTGATCCCTAGTCTAGCATTATTTAACCCTGTAGAAACATTAGTGATTGATGGAGACAGTCTGAGCAATACAATCTCCCAAAAAGACAATGACTATCTTCAACCTTAATCTAGTACATAAGAAATGTGAGATCCAGCATATAATACAGTCTGGCCACCAATTCAAGGTGTGGATGCAGAGAACCAGAGGGGGATTGATATTAATAAAAGGTGAGGAAGTTGTGGAAATGCTAGAGGAAGTAGGAGAGAAAGATTCTAAGACAAGAGTGTGGGACAGTTCAAGAGAGATGCTTGGAGTATGCTGTCTGGGAAGGATCTGACAAGGATATTCCCATGGACCTCCTGGCTGGAGTCCCAGTTCGCAAGAATGGCACGAGGGCGCGCGACAGTCGCCCAGTAAGCATCCGCGTAGTAGGCAGTGTTAGGCAGGAGGCAACGAATCCCGCGAGGCCTATGTAAGGGGGCCAGCCACGCGCCGCACTCACTACCAAGTCACACCACCTTGTCTCTCTCACTCTCCCTCTCCCGCTCGCCTTCCCATCATTCAACTACTTAACACAATACTTTCAATTGACTAAATAAAATAGAAAGGATTGTGACAGACGAAAATAAAGAACAGTTCTGAACTGTCTGCAACACAAGGTTTCTCGAGAAGGAAAGTACACAATGATAGGTAGACTGTAGCTATATTCTCTGCCCTGGCGAGTCCTAGCGAGTAAGCCATGCGGTTCTGGGGGAAGCGGTGAGCGTCACACCCCACCCAAGATTTTTTAGAGGCTCCAACTATGAGCTCTATATCTGACACACAGAACCCATACAAAATTCACCACTCCTAGCCACCCAGCGACAATAAAATGTAAAGCACAGTTCTCATACAAAATAACACATTATAAAAATTAACAACCCTTCCCAACACAATAGATTAAATTACATAGTTATGCTCATAAAAGCGAGATTCACTAGCCCAGCCTTCTGAGAGGAGTACAACTCAGAATTTCTGCTATAACATACTTAAAACAAATTTAACTATCAAAGAAAGAGTGTTTATAGGAGTTTTATATTTTTAATATGTTTATGGCAGCTGCACTACTGGGGCAAGCCTAGTTTTTACTTCTATACCAACACAGCAGCTCCTACTTTACGACCCAATACGCTGGGCTACACACACGAGCCAACAAGCACCAGACGTAAACATAATAATCAAACCAAAGTAGGAGGCTACCCTTGTGATGATCTACCCCGGGTCTTCCACCCTCGATAAGCAATCTGCAATCACATTCTCAGAACCGGCAATATGGCGTATGTCTAGGTTGTATTCCTGCAACATTAATGACCACCTGTTCAGCCTCATATTCCGGTTATGGAATTGATTCAGGAACTTGAGGGGGTGATGGTCGGTGTAGATCACCACAACTGGTCCATAGGCTGGAACATACACCTCAAAGTGCCTGAGCGCTAGCACAATCGCCAGCAGTTCCTTCTCAACTACTGAATAGTTCTTCTGCGCCGAGTTGAACCTTTTTGAGAAGAAACTGACTGGGTGCTCCAGCCCATCTTCGTCTGCAATCAGAACGGCACCAGCCCCCACACCACTGGCATCAGTTGCCAACTGGAATGGTCGGCTAAAGTCCGGGGCCCTGAGGATTGGGTGAGTACACAACAGGTGTTTTACTAGCAAAAAAGCCCTCTCGCACTCAGGCGCCCACTTAAACTTTCTATCTTTGGCCAATAGGTCCGTCAGAGGAGCCAGCACAGTAGAATAGCCCTTTATAAAGCGGCGGTAGTAACCAATCATGCCCAAAAACCTCATGATCTGCTTCTTGGTGGACGGCCTGGGGAAGTGGTTAATAGCCAATATCTTGTTCTGTGGGGGGCACACCTGGCCCAAACCCACCATGAACCCCAGATACTGCACGGTAGCCCGCACAAAATCACACTTTCCCAGGTTGACCACCAAGTTTGCCTCGCTTAATTTCTTAAATAGGGATTCTACAAGTTCACAGTAGCTCTTGAAATCGTCATCGTAGATAATGACGTCGTCCAGGTACACGGTACAGTTCGGAATGTCAGCTACCAACTCGTTCATCAAGCTTTGGAAGGTCGCTGGTGCGTTCTTTAGACTGTATGGCATGACATTACAACGATATGTAGCACCATCCACCACAAAACCACACACCTCTTTCGCCCGTTCAGACAAAGGCACCTGCCAGTAACCTTTTACCAGGTCCACCGGGGTCAAGAACTTGGCCCTGCCAATCTTGTCTACACAGTCATCGATCCGGGGAAGAGGATATGGGTTGGTGGGAGTCAAGACGTTTAGCCTGCGGTAATCAACACAGAAGCGCAACTTGCCATCCGGCTTAGGTTGCAGCGTTACGGGAGATGTCCACTTTACCGCCCCCTTCTCGATCAGTCTCTCTTGCAACATATACTCCAACTCCGCCCGGAGGGCCGGAAGTTTAATAGGGGGCACCCTATAGGGCACTGATTTGAAGGGTGGGTGGTCTTCGACGTCAACGTCGTGCACCTCATGAGTAGTGAGGCCTGGGTGTTTCGCAAATACAGTAGGGTGTAAACCGAATAGGCGCTCGACAGCCACACGCTGTTGCTCAGGTAGGTGTTGCAAAGCCTCATGAGCCGCCTGTCTCGTGTTTCCCGCCCACTGATCTGCAGAAACATGATAATCCCAGTTGTCATCCACCTGCGCATAACTGACCCGTTCTCCTTCTCCACCTTGACTGCTGAAAGTCATCACGGGGACAGTGAGAGGCTCAGGTGGGCGCCTCACATACTCCTTCATCAGGTTGACATGACATAACTGATTCCTCTTACGCCTGTCTGGAGTGGCCACCAGGTAATCTAAGTCTGAGAGCTTCTCTGCTACCCTATAAGGACCAGCGTACTTTGCGGATAAGGGGTGACCTACATGAGGGAGTAGTATCAACACCTCCTGACCCACGTGAAACTCCCTGAGTTTCACCTTGTGGTCGTACCTGTCCTTCATGAGGGCCTGAGAGCCTACCAGATTGCGGCCAGCCAAATCCAGAATACGCAACATTCGTTCTCTAGTCTCAAGGACATACTTAAGCATAGAACATGGTTTTGCGGTGCCTTCCCATATCTCCTTTACCATGTGGAGAGGCCCTCTGACACGGTGTCCCAACACAAGCTCATTAGGGCTAAACCCCAAACTCTCCCCAGGTACCTCTCGTGCAGCGAATAACACATACGGCAGGCCAAGATCCCAGTCCTTGCCGTTCTCAAGACAATAGCAGCGAAGCATGCTTTTTAGAGTGGAATGCCACCTCTCTAACACCCCCTGACTCTCTGGGTGATAAGCAGATGACACTACAGTGACTATCCCGTGCTGCTTCATTGTCTGAACGAACAAGATGGAGGTGAAATTCGATTCTTGGTCTGACTGTAACTCCTGCGGGTATCCGTACCGGGAGAAGTATAATAGCAAGTTACGGACCACCGTCTTCGCCAAACCATTTCTCATCGGGGTATGCGTCTGGGTACCGAGTTGCTACGTCCATGACTGTCAAGAGATGTTTATTTCAGGCACTTGTGGGGGGGAGGGGGCCAACCATGTCGACTACTACTTTACTAAAGGGAGGCCCACTGACGGGAATTGGGTGTAACAGAGCCTTTGGGATGCACTGGTTAGGTTTCCCGACCTTTTGGCACACACTGCACATTGCCAACCATGACACCACTTGTGCTCTCAAACCAGGCCACCAAAACAGTTTCCCCAAAGCTGCCACCGTCTTACGGACACCCAAGTGTTCCGCCAGCAATACATCATGAGCCAACCTTAGTAGGCTATCCCTGCATACCCTCGGTACGACCAGCTGGTCTACCACTCCTGACCCACCCTCCCAACTTCTCTGCGGGTCTTGGAATCGCCGATACAAGATGCCATCAATGAAAACAAAATCTCCAGACTTTGCATCCCTGTCCTCTTCGAGTTCGACAGCACCGTTACTACACTTTAGAACCTCCGGGTCTTCTAGCTGCAATTTGCGAATATCTGAGGGAGCTAGCCTGTCTAAGTGTTTGCGAAACAACTCATGCCCTCCCCCGACATCGAACTTTGCATCCCGTTGCTCTCTCTGTGTATACCGTTGCTGCTTCTCAGTCTCTTTAAGCCCTGCCTCTACACTCTCAGTGACAGGTGGTGGTGCTTCTCCAGACTCTAATAACGGTGCTAATACTGAGTCCCCGAGAAGCGCTGCTGGTACTAGACTCTCCACCGTAGCAGCTTTCAGCACTTTCTCATGACCGTTCCTCCGCTTATTTGAAGACTGTTGGTTAGGCTGTGACTCCCTGGATGCGAGAGATCTGGTTACAACACACGCCATTGGTTGCACCTGACACTTCTCAACCCACTCCTGTTCCTCCCTACTCACGTCGGCCGGCTTCTCGGCAACGACTAAGGGTGAAACCTTAGAAGCAGGCACCGCAAAGTCATTGCCGAGAAGGAGGTCGACGCCCCCAACAGGCAAATTCTCCACGATTCCCACATCCAGTTCGCGAGTCACACGGTCAACTTCAAGCTCCATTCTAACAAGCGGGTATGACCTAGTTGCATTAACTCCCTGCACCACAACTACCCGCACCGCGTTTATGGGTCTACCAGTGAAATTCTTCAAGAGTGTCTGAGAGGCACCTGTGTCACGCAAAAGCTGTACCCCGTGCTTCTTGCCCCCCACTTCACGCAGCCATGCCCTCTATGGTCGCAAAAGGCATTGCGGACAGGGTTCGAGCTTTCCGGATCCTTCTTCACTGGCGGTGCTCCATCCTCTGATCTTATGCCTCCAGCAAACACAGAAGACTTCTGGAACACCCCAATGCTGCGAGCCAATGACACAGCCGCCGTGGGAGGTCTGCTCGGACAAGCTTTTGCCATGTGGCCCTCTTTGTGACAGTGATAACACTCAAATTTCCCCTTGGACTTATACTGAGGTGTAAAAGTCCCCTGACCCTTCTTAAACGGGGCGGTGCTAGGTTTGTGATCAGTCTTGGTGTCATTGCTTTTAAATTTATGTGTGTCCATATTCCGGGGAGGGGGAGGATAACGCTCCTTAACGCCTACATCGTTTCTCTGTGCAGAGCCGCACCCCCGAATTAATGACAACCGAAGATCAGCCATCTCTGCTGCTTCTACGAGAGTTCTTGGGTTCTTCTCTTTAAGGTTTAAAGTCAAGTCGCCGCCCGTACACTTATAAAACTGCTCTAGAAGCATCAACTGTTTCATCTCATCAAACGTAGTTGTCTTCTCTGATCTGAGCCAGTTTCCCATAGCGTCGGACAGGCCCCGGGCGTGCTCCAAGAAGGTACTGTCTCGCCCCTTTGTCACACCCCGGAACTTTAACCTATATGTCTCGGGTTGTAGCTCGTATGCCCGCAGGACAGCCTCCTTGAGCTCCTCATAAACAACGCAGGACTCCAAAGGCAGTGCATCGTAAGCCTTGAGCCCCTTAACTACGAGTCTAGAGGACACAAGGGCCGCCCACTTAACTTCAGGCCACTGATGCTCCCGGCACTTCTTCTCAAATCTATTGAAAAACTCTGTGACACCAGACTCGTCAAATACAGGGACCAGTTTGAGAAGGTGCGACAGAGACTGATCATGCGCACGGTTTCCAGTACCGAGTCGCTGTCCCGTCGTCTCAACACGAGACTACTCTAAATCCATGTCGGCACAGTATCTTGTAGATTCTAGTTCAGTCCTAAGCTCAGCTTCTCTTGTCTGTTGCTGCATCCTAGCCAGCTCTTTTCTCTCTTCTATCTTAGCTAGCTGTATCTGCTGTTGACTCTGATGTTGCATCTTTGCCATCTCGAGCTGAAAGAGCATCTCCGGGGTCAAACCTTGAGGAGGAGGAGGAGATGCAATGATGTTAGAAATACCCGGTGATCCCCCCAGGGGCAAACCACCCTGCCAGTCACTACCAACCTGCGGAAGCTTGCTCAGGGTCGGTACTCCAATAGGAGGATTGGGAGTCGAGTGAAGGGGAAGCTCGGCCAAAGGGCTCTGAGCACTCACCCTACCTCGTACGCCAGTCACCCCACCCAGCACACACGTCATCAGGTCATCCTTGGTCATGCCACTAGTACATACATGACCGATAGCTGCGGCTAAGCACTGGAGACCGTACCGATTCACACCCACCAACCGGTCGGAAGTAACAGGCCATTGTAAAAAATTCCTTGCATCCTCCTCACTGTTCAGCAAGTTAACAACCTGCCCATACTGCTGCTCCTCAGCTTCTACATCACGTACTGTGTCTTCATCCTGCACTGATCCACTATAAGACATGATGCTCACTGAAGATTTTTCACTTTGATACACACAAAAGAAGTACCCCAAACTCTTTTACCACAATATTCACAATAAAAACTTCTCGGACACAGCTTAAGTGCTATATTACTTTTCTAAAAAAATAATTCTTGCATGTCCTCAACAAATATTCCACAAAATCAACAAATGTTCACTGCCTAAACTGTGAGAAAAATCTGCACAATAACCTGCAATTATATGTCAGTTCACCAAATCCTGAGCTAGGTCGCCATTTGTTACGATCGGGTCTCGTATAAATCAGTGGCTCTTATACATTGGACTAGACTGGCATAAATGCAACAACGGAAACGCTAGATCCAACCCCTGATATATAATCCCGTTGAACAAAGAACACATAAATTATACCCTCCAGAGTTATATCTGCGATAGCGGGGTATCTTAACTCTCAGTATCTATGTGCTTCTACTATAGGCTGATGTTCTCTGAAACAGCCTATTACCTATAACATATGGTTGCTTAGTTATGGTACACAAGGAAAAGATAGTTAACTTAATTAAATCACAAGAGTGATCTAATGTAAACAAGAAGAAGGTTTACTTAACGTTACTTTAATCAATAATATCTGTCACTCCTTTATGAAAGAAAGTGTTGTTAAGTCCTCAAGCACCGAACAAGGAATCTTCTGAATAATGTCGGATGCTACTAAGAAGAACGTATCGTATCGGAAATGGAACCACAAAATAGCAGGAGGCAGGACAATGCATGTGTAGGCTAAATACACAAAAAGGCTGGACATATAATGTTATTGGACACAAGAATATTATAAGCGGTGCAACTGTAATAAGCTCGCCACGAAAAAGTAGTACTCCTATTAACAAAACCGGTCTATGCTGGTTGTGTCTCTCTACAGCAACCTAGACCTCAAAATGCTTGTGTAAAAATAATGAGTATGCATAAAAGAGTATATGATCTAATCCAGCTAATGTCTACCCGGGTTAATAAAGTCTAGCTGGGATGCACAAAGGTACAGAATTCTGGTGGAGCAAGGCAGCTCCTAGCCTAGTGTGGACCTTGGGTCTGTGCGGCCTGATTACGTTAATATGAAGGGGTGCTCTCTTGAGGATTCTCGATCACAAGTATCGAGTATCCTCCTGGCGACCCTCAAAAGTAAAAGCAAATAGAGTTAGAACAGTGTTGGGTGGATTAGGCAAGCAGCCCTCACGCACTACACAGTCTAAGCTCCAAGGTACACAGACAAAAGATCCACCCAGGTAACCCACAGAATCCGTAGTGACGTGTAGCTCAAAAGTAGCCTACACACATTGAAAACACCAACAGCAAGGTACCTGATCCCTAGTTTAGCATTATTTAACCCTGTAGAAACATTAGTGATTGATGGAGACAGTCAGAGCAATACAATCTCCCAAAAAGACAATGACTATCTTCAACCTTAATCTAGTACATAAGAAATGTGAGATCCAGCATATAATACAGTCTGGCCACCAATTCAAGGTGTGGATGCAGAGAACCAGAGGGGAATGATATTAATAAAAGGTGAGGAAGTAGTGGAAATGATAGAGGCAGTAGGAGAGAAAGATTCTAAGACAAGAGTGTGGGACAGTTCAATGGAGATGCTTAGAGTATGCTGTCTGGGAAGGATCTGACAAGGATATTCCCATGGACCTCCTGGCTGGAGTCCCAGTTCGCAAGAACGGCACGAGGGCGCGCGACAGTCGCCCAGTAAGCAGCCGCGTAGTAGGCAGTGTTAGGCAGGAGGCAACGAATCCCGCGAGGCCTATGTAAGGGGGCCAGCCACGCGCCGCACTCACTACCAAGTCACACCACCTTGTCTCTCTCTCTCTCTCCCTCTCCCGCTCGCCTTCCCATCATTCAACTACTTAACACAATACTTTCAATTGACTAAATAAAATAGAAAGGATTGTGACAGACGAAAATAAAGAACAGTTCTGAACTGTCTGCAACACAAGCTTTCTCGAGAAGGAAAGTACACAATAGCTATATTCTCTGCCCTGGCGAGTCCTAGCGAGTAAGCCATGCGGTTCTGGGGGAAGCGGTGAGCGTCACACTATGGAATAGATTTATTCCCACTCATGATACAATTATGGATTTATTTTGTGTTTCCTTGCAAGTATAAGACTATTATATTCAGATTAGGAAGTGTATATGGAGGTCAGAGGGTTAATTGAGATACTCTTTACCCTTCTAGTTACCACAGATCATTCCTAAGCTGGATAAAATCGTCAAAAGGTAGTCAGAATATACTGTAAAAATACGTGCTAATCTTCAAAGGGTTAAGTAGAAGTAACTATTAAATTAACACTTTCACTATTATGATAGTTTGTTTCCTCTACTTCGAGTTATCATTTGTCGATTTAAGGGGAGATTTCCACTGGAATGATTTTATTCTAAGCCCCTTTCTCCGTCATGTTTAGCAACATTCCTTTTGAAATTTTAAGACATTTGCCCTATTCGAACGTTCCCTTAATTATTATTATTTTTTTTTTTTTTTTTTTTAAGAGAACATGAACGGAGGAAGGAAAAACACAGATAAAACAAAAAGGTCCATGTGCCTAAAGGCATCCTCCATTCATAAAATGTTTGTAACAACTGGATTTAAACATTTGTAGATTGTAAGTTTGTGGAAAGCAATTCGAGGGAAGTGAATTCCAAAGAGTAGTAGCTCTGGGGATAAATTAATTCTGATAAGCAGAAGTTCTGCATTGTGGAGGAGAAAGTGTAAATTCATGGGCGCTCTCAGCTGC
This sequence comes from Paralithodes platypus, assembly GCA_032716605.1. Taxonomy (NCBI): domain Eukaryota; kingdom Metazoa; phylum Arthropoda; class Malacostraca; order Decapoda; family Lithodidae; genus Paralithodes; species Paralithodes platypus. The sequence continues at coordinate 4,497,605 of CM064488.1, forward strand.
CCTAGTTCTACGGGAAAGATGTGGAGAGGCGGCACAATTGAAGCAAGTTCCTCGGAACAATTGCTGTGAAAATATCTGTAGAATAATGCAAGGGATGCAACGTTTCTTCGTATGGATAATGTAGGAAGGTCCTGTGTGATTGCAGGGTTTTTGATTAATCTAATAGCTTTATTTTGAATTTTGTCCAACTGCCTCAATGCAACCACTCCACTTCCACCCCACAGAGGTGAACAGTAATCCATCTGAGAACGCACATGACTTTTTATATATACGGCCAACTGCTCGTTGGTGAAGAATTCTCAAAGACTGTACAGGGCCCCCAGTTTTTTAGAGGCAATCTTAGCAATGCTTCTAACATAATGTGTCCAGCTCAGTTAGTATTAATGTTACACCGAGAATGTCAATACTAGGGGAAGTGGGAATATTACATCATTACGCTCTGAAGTGCCCATGAGGGTAATTGGAAACGTCCCCCTGTCCTGACGTATTTGAGGTGTTTCCGTCACTAAAATATTAATTGTGCCATTTATAGCATTAATACTTATCCATATGCGCCTCTATGGGGTTGATTATAAAGGTATTAACCTGAAACAACAATAAACGGAGTGAAAACAGTGTTTGGATGGTCAAAATCGGAGATATAGCCCGCGAGTTGTATAATGTATGGGAGGCAAACCTGCTTTCCGCCAATTTCCCCCAAGGCACTGAGACAACAGTCGATCGATACTCTCTCTCTCTCTCTTGCACTCGCTTGCCATCAGTGATGACAACATGCTTGCAACTCGCTAATGTTAGCACAAAAATATACCTCAGAATAAGGGAATAACAGGGAAATATAGTGATAACTGAAGGAGAGGAGGAAAGTGGGGAAGGAGGGGAGGTAGAGGACTGAGATTTTGCATGGCCCAGGGGCCAATTTTTTTTTTTTTTTTTTTTTTTTTTTTTTCGATGTCAAAAGTTGATTTTTTTTTTCACTCACTCATAAGAGTCTCCCCGCAGTCCGCCGGGGGAACTCTTAAGAGTCTCCCCGCAGTTCCCGGGTTAAAAAATATATGGGAGTCAGTGAGATTCTGTCGGTTAGAAAATTGAATGTACATGGTTTTATGTGCATTAAAGGAAACTAGATTCTTAAATACAGCTTAGACAGGGCCTTTTCAAATAACTATGCCTCACATACACACTCGACATAGCCACACAACAATAACACACACAACACGTGTTTCGGTAATGGTTCCGGTACACTGACTTTTAATTTGAACTTATAACTCGTGTTATATGTTTATTATGAAATATTATGAAGAATAAATTAGGTAAGTATACATAACCTACTGTTGTGTATATAGTAGCCTACTTATGATTAAATTATCGTATTTCGGCGATTTTGGTGACTCGAAAAATCAGCTGATGAATCTCGGCGCTCCAAATTCACTTCCATTGAAATTATATTCTTTGTACAAGACCACCCATGGTTTTGGAAGGTTTATTTAAGGCTTAAAAATGTTTCTTTATACGCCGGTATATACGGTATACTCAGTTTCATTTCACCTGACGGTATTGAATCCCTAATTTCTCGATACTTAATGGAAAAATATGAAACCATGTCTCTGCATCATATTAAGTCCAAGTTTATATAATTAGCACCACATTTCACTACAAAATCTTCAAAATAACTGAGAAATCCAAATGGGAACTTTGCATTTTTTTACAGTCAGTTGAAAAGAAACAGAGTATAGTGAGAGAGTACAAAGGAGTACAAAGGAAATCAAGCAACAACAGATCTAGTGACCCTTCTAGGTTGCTTGTCCTCCAGAACACTGAGGATCAAGTGTCCAAACAGTGGGTTAGAGTGGGTAAGGGAACATTGGAAAGGGAATTACTGCCCTGGAACTAATGTCCGTGGCAGGATTAGGAAGTTAGTAGGGGACAGATGGGTTAGTAACTGAGGGGGGAATAAAATAAAGTTATTCATTTACAAACGCAGTCAGTCGCGGGTTTGATGCGAGATATTTGTCTAGGCGGAGTTTAAATGAATCAACGGTGATGCAGTCTACAACGTTTCGGGGAAGCCCATTCCACAAGTTGACAACTCGATTGAAGAAGAAATTCTTAGATTCGTGGTGAGTTAAAAGATTTACCAATAATTTTGCAACCGTTTCCCGCGTGTAATTTGATTGGTCGATAGTGAAGTACTTACTACAGTTCATATTGTCGATGCCTTTGATGATTTTGAACACTTGAATTAAGTCACCTCTTAATCTGCGCTTGGTTAAAGGAAATAGATTTAATTCTCTAGGACGCTCTTCGTATGGTTTGTTCTTTAGGCTAGGTATCATTTTGGTAACTCTACGCTGAACTCGTTCTAGCTTGTTTATATCTTTTTGGTAATAAGGGCACCAGGATTGAACGCAGTATTCCAGAAGAGGGCGGACTAAGGAATTGTAAAGGGTTAGGATAACTTCTTTGGATTTATGCTCAAATGACCTGCCTATAAAGCCAATTATTTTGTTTGTCTTCTTAACAACTTCTGAACATTGTTGACTCGGTTTTGGGTTACTCGATATTGTTACTCCCAGATCGGTTTCTCTGTTTACATTCCTAAGCTGAGTGCCATTCATCGAATAGTTTGCTTTCTCATTTAGGTATCCGATATGTAGTACTTTACATTTATCCGCATTGAAACTTATTTACCAAATTTGGGCCCAACATGACAATTTATCTAGATTGTGTTGCATATCGTCAACTTGTTCTTTTGAGAGTACGCTATTTGCAATTTTTGTATCGTCAGCAAATTTTGAGATTGTACAGGTGAGACCCTCATCTATGTCGTTGATGTAAATTAGAAAGAAAATTGGTCCTAGTACCGATCCCTGGGGTACCTCGCTACTTACATTGGTCCATTTAGATGCCTTACCGTTTATGACTACTCTTTGCTTTCTGTCGCTGAGCCAATTTTCTATCCATTTCAACACACCGTCTTGTATTCCATGCGCTTTTAGTTTTAGCAGGAAACCGTTGAGGGCAACTTTGTCAAAGGCCTTTTGAAAATCAAGGTATATAATATCTACAGCTTTACTCTCATCGTAGAGGTTGAGGATATCGTGGAAGAAGTCTAAGAGGTTTGTTAAACAGGAACGTTTTTTACGAAAGCCGTGTTGAGTATCTTTAACCCTTATTTAGCGGCGAGCAACATAAGTCGAGTTAAATAAAGCTGGACTATGTGGCGGCGCTCGACATAACTCGAGTGGCAATTTCAGCACGTAGAGAGAGAGAGACAAGTGGTGGCAGGAGACTAGCGAGCGTATGACTGCTCCAGACCACCGCGGCGAACCTACTGACACAAATCTCAGCTCCCTCCTCCCCTCCTCACCCGCTACATACTCAATTATGACGAAGTACGAATTACCTGCTTTTTTGCACTCGCGTTGCACGGTTATTGCAAGAAAACTATCCATCATACAAGGATCGTTATGGTGTCATTCGAAAGCTCTGTTTATGCCCTTTCAGGGATAGGTACTTGTTTTACGTTCTGGGTCTTATTTAGGCATGAAAATGATCACGTAAACAGCCCTATTGTGGCTAAAAACACCCCGCTGTGCGGTACACATAAATAAACCGCATAGGCCGCTCGTAAGGTGTTAAGTATGTTATTTTCCTCTAAGTGATTTACGAGTCTGTCTCGTATGACTGTTTCTAGCATTTTACATACAACTGAGGTTAAGCTAATTGGACGATAGTTACTGGGTAGGGATTTGCTGCCTTTTTGAATATCGGTGTTACGTTGGCTAGCTTCCACTGATCAGGCATAGTTCAGACTGCAAGGATTTTTGAATAGTAATTCAGTGGTTTGGAGAGCTCACCCTTAGCTTCCTTTAGAAACTCTAGGCCGAGATTGTATCAGGTCCAGGCGTTTTATTTACCTTGAGTTTATCTAAACAATTCAATACTTCTCTCTGTAACGGTGATATTGCTTAGAACTTCTGAATTATCAATCTGAATCGGTGATGGTGTAGGGATATCACTGAGGTCTTCTGTTGTAAAAACTGATGCCAAGAAGGTATTGATGGGCATTACTCATTTGTACTTCGTCTTTGGTGTATTCTCCGTTTTCATCGACTAACGGTCCAACAGTTGAAGTAACTACTTTTTTCTTTCTGATATAACTATAGAATTCTTTCGGGTTTGTTTTACTTTGATTCGCAATATGTAACTCTAGGGTCTTTTTACTTTGCTTAATTAACTTTTTGGCTTTGCGTCGTAGCTCTACAAATTTTCAGCCGTTTCTTCTTCATTTTGTGAGGATTTTAATACTATCATTAGCAATTTTTTAGCAAGCAGGCAGTTTGAAATATCTTTATTCCACCATTTGGGCTTATTATTATGGCCTGGACGCCGTATTTTTGATGGTATACAGTCTTGCACTGCTTTTAGGTAAGTGGTTTCGAATAACTTCCAAGATGTATTTATGTCGTTATTGTTTATTAAAAAGCTCCAGTCAGTTTCTTTAACCCTTATTTAGCGGCGAGCAACATAAGTCGAGTTAAATAAAGCTGGACTATGTGGCGGCGCTCGACATAGGTCGAGTGGCAATTTCAGCACGTAATGGTGGCTGAGAGAGAGACAAGTGGTGGCAGGAGACTAGCGAGCGTATGACTGCTCCAGACCACCGCGGCGAACCTACTGACACAAATCTCAGCTCCCTCCTCCCTCTCTCACTCGCTACATACTCAATTATGTACTGAAAGTACCGAATTACCTGCTTTTTGCACTCGCGTTGCACGGTTATTGCAAGAAAACTATCCATCATACAAGGATCGTTATGGTGTCATTCGAAAGCTCTGTTTATGCCCTTTCAGGGATAGGTACTTGTTTTACGTTCTGGGTCTTCTTTAGGCATGAAAATGATCACGTAAACAGCCCTATTTTGGCTAAAAACACCCCGCTGTGCGGTACACATAAATAAACCGCATAGGCCGCTCGTAAGGTGTTAAACATAGCTCTAAGTTTATGGAAGTTTGCTTTCTTGAAATTAGGGAATTTTTCGATGCTACTATTTGGTTCGTTACTAGTAAACTTTAAAGTGAAAGTTATCGTACGATGGTCGCTGTTACTGAATTCATCACCAACATTCAAATTCTCTATTAATTCTTCTTTTGTTGCAAGTACAATGTCAAGAACGTTATTACCACGGGTCGGCGTTCGATAACAAATTGATTAAAGCGAACTCTCTTGCAAGTTCGTATACAAGTCATGTCCGGAGTGTGAAGTAACAGTATCGCCCCACTTGGTCACAGGTAAATTAAAGGCGCCAAAAATTACGGTATCTTGTGAGTTACTTACATCTGCAATTTGTTCGTAAATTTTCTCGGTCAGTTTGCACTGATTGAGCTGGAGGTCTGTATATTAATGCAAATATTATTTTTTGTACCTTTATTATTCTTTATTAGCACAAAAGATGCGTCGACGTTCACAATTTGAGGTTTTGACAAGAGGGTAGGGTTAAGACTTTCATTGATATAAAGTAAAACGCCACCTCCATTTCGATTTATTCGGCTTTTCTCAAACATTACATAACCGGGAAGTGAATACTCTGCTAAAAAGTCTCTATCTTCTGTATTGAGCCAAGATTCTGTTATGCCAATCACATCATAATTTTCTGTAAACACTAGCTCCTCTAAATCTGAACATTTATTGCGTATGCTACGAGCGTTTGCATAGAAAACCTTTAAATTGTTATTTTAGAACTCACGGAACGCTCTTTAATAATATTTTTGGTTCTTGTCGGATCTACATTTATGTTCATGGCTGTCCTCGGTCCTCGCTGTCTTCGGTCCTTATCGCGGGTGGTCCTCGGTTGCCTCTGTTTTTTTCTTGGCGTTGGATGATTTATGTCACTGCTGCTTCTTCTCGGATGGCGTTTTTTTTTATCCATGGCTGCGGACTGCTTCGTGTAGGAGACGACCCATGCGTGCTGAACCCACAGGGTTTAGATGAGTGCCATCCTTGCGGAACAGAGTAGGCTGGTTGTAGAAGTTGTCCCAGAGGTTGATGAATTCAACTTCTTCCCTCAGACACAAATATTTTAGTAGGCTATTTGTGCTGAAGGCCTTGTCGTAGAATTTGTCAGGTGCGTCAATCTTGGGGAGAATGCCTGAGATGATGATATTCCTTGACTGGTTTTTGTAGTGCTGGATCATCTTGCGACATTTCTCCATCAACTCTTCGGATCTGGTGCGCATAACGTCAAGTGAACAAGCATGGATGACAAAAAGGGTAGTTCATTTGCATCCTTTGTGGTATCTCGAAGGCCTCCACAATGTCGTCCAGTCCAGCTCCTGGGATGCAAAATCTTTTTCGTTGATTTGGGGACTCTGTCGCAGAACTCTTCGACCTGTCCTCGTAGGATGGAATCCCCAACGAGCCTGGTATCTTCTGGTTCGTCTTCCATCTCTACCGATATCTCAAATCTGTTTGACATTGTGACTGGTAGATGAGACCTTTTCTGCGTTGGCCGTGCACCGGTCCTCACTGGTGTAAATCCGGAAACCTGTGGTGGCGGGACTCTACGTACAGGTCCGGTGAGAGGAGTGGTTAGAACGGGGGCGAGGGGTTGGTATTGTTCGTGCTAGCAGGCTTCTTGCACGAGGAGTGGGGGAGAGACTAAGGTGAACAGGGCGGCTGTCCTGGTTTGATGTCGGCTCAGGTTCATCAGAAGCATCTGCTGCAGTGTCTACTGCAGGTGTTGGATTGTTGGCAGATGACGTTGGGGCGGTGGTGGATGCTGGAGTTGAAACAATTTGGGGTAGTGATACTCCAACGGTGCGTCTTACACACTCTTGGAGTGATTCCAGCTTCCTGGTGAGGGCGTTGACACAACAACAGTCACATAAAAACCCACCTATCGCCTCAGTTCGGCACATATCGCATATCATTCCTATGGCATTGGCAATAATTCATCGACACATTCGCTGCATTCGCGCTACTGTCGCCCTATTCGCTCAAAAAGCAGCGTTGCCAATAATTGGAATTTGCAAATTGGCGAATCAGACGACAATGGTACGAATTGTGCGACTCTCGTGAGAGCCAAGACAATGCCGGGGAGGACAAATTCGCCAATATTTTCAGTTCACCGCCGGATTTTAAACATGCTCAAAATTAACGGCAAAATCTGGGGGAATTTGGGCGAACAGGGGCGAAGCTACGACGAATGATGTGCGCTTTCCGCGACATTTTGAAAATACTAGAGCAAATATGGGGAACTTTGGAACATAGAACAAAAAACACAGTCGCAAGCCGTTCACCATCGAAAATTCGTGCAGTGGGATAGCTGCTTTAGTATGTGTGGACACTTTTTCACATAATATAAGGTCTGTTCTAACGGGAGGAAACTACCTTCAGAGGTTGTAAATAGTTCTTTAGTAGAGCAGTTCAATAAGAGAGTGTGTAGAATTATGCATGTTCTGCAATGAGTGTAAAACACTATACAATCTCTATCTTTTTACAAGTATAATCCTGGAATGAACCACAAGGTCTTCGAGATAGTATCCCTCTCTCTCTCTCTCTCTCTTGTAGATAATACAGAATTTGAAAGTTGGTGACGAATTCAGTAACAGTGACCATCGTAGGATCACTTTCCATTTAAAATTTAATAGCAACAAACTTAATACCAGCAAAGAGAAGGTCCCAAATTTCAAGAGAGCAAACTTCCGTAAACTTAGAACAATACTCAATGAAATCGACTGGAGTTTTATGATTAACAATAATAATCTAAAACCAATCGTGGAGATTTTTCACTCCACTTACTCGAATGCAGTACATGATTGCATATCATTAAAAAAACAAAGATCAGTACATAAT
>CM064488.1:4505558-4523058 GCA_032716605.1 Paralithodes platypus
CTTTCGTCCCATTTCTTCGTCAATATTTAGACCGTTTGTGCTATTAAGGTGTCGATGTTTTCCCTGGCGAACGATAGTGAGCCTGTAATGTTGGAAGAATCGGCCTTCGGCCGGGACATTTTTCTACCGAAAAATGTACAAATTAATGTAGAAGGGGGATCTAATGGATGTTTTTTTGTTTAATTTGATGGAGGTCTAGGGAGGAAACTAGAAAATTTGATGGAGGTCTAGGGAGGAAACTAGAACAATAATGAATACATGCAAAAGTCACCCAAAAAGTGAACCATCCCCCTTTCCTTACCGAGGATGTTTGAGATTATATTTAGACGATTTTGTTCAGTTTAAGAAGGATCTGTGGTAGTCAAATGGGTGCGGTGAGCTAGTTCGAAGCCTGCTAGTTGCTGGAGGCCCCCATTGGAAACTGAATACAATCGTCTAATAGTAGCTATAGGAAAAAGTCAAAAGGCGTGACCGGTACAGATGGGGTTAAGGGGGAGATTTCCACTCGAGGGATTTTTTTCTTGACCCCTTTCTCCCTCATGTTTAGCCCCATTGCTTTTGATATTATAAAACGTTTGCCCCATTAGTTTTTAGCGATTTTAAGAACTTTCACCCCATATTAAGACATTCCGTGCAATGCAGGTTCAATGTTATCCTGGGGAGCGATAGCGAGCCTGTAATTTAAGAGGAACCGGCCTTCCGTCCGGGAACATTTTTTTCTACCGGGGGGCGGGGGGGAAATGTACAAATTTATCTTGAAAGGGACTCAAGGGGGTGTAATTTTAAGCTTGATGGAGGTCTAGGGAACAACCTAAATACCTCCCCTTAAGGGTAGGCTATGTGTGAAGCATGATGGAGGCTTAGGGAGGGCATTAACCCTCTCCGACATATGACGCGATTTTGAGCCTATTGGGGATACTTTAAAGCCTTTGTTACCATCAGGGGTATTTAGAAACCTTTAGTTTAGTTACTGTCAAACCTCTGCAGTTTGTCGCCTTTTGAGTTAGCTGTGTTGATCCTATTGGGGATACTTTAAAGCCTTTGTGTTGAACATCAGGGGTATTTAGAAAACCTTTAGTTTAGTTACTTCAACCTCTGCAGTTGTCTTTGAGTTAGCTGTGTTGAGCCTATTGGGGATACTTTAAAGCCTTTGTTACCATCAGGGGTATTTAGAAACCTTTAGTTTAGTTACTTTCTACCTCTGCAGTTGTCTTTTGTAGTTAGCTGTGGTGAAGCCTATTGGTATACTTTAAAGCCTTTGTTACCATCAGGGGTATTTAGAAACCTTTAGTTAGTTACTTCCTTCAACCGCTGCAGTTGTCTTTGAGTTATCTGTGTTGAATCCTAGTGGGGATACTGTAAAGCCTTTGTTTACCATCAGGGGGGGTATTTAGAACCCTTTAGTTTAGTTGACTTCAACCTCTGCAGTTGTCTTTGAGTTAGCTGTGGTGTGAGCCTATTGGGGATACTTTAAAGCCTTTGTTTCCCAGCAGGGGGTAGGTAGAAACCTTTAGTTTAGTTTACTTCAACCTCCTGCCGTTTGTCTTTGAGTTAGGTACTGTGTTGAGCCTATTGGGGATACTTTAAAGCCTTTGTTACCATCAGGGGTATGTAGAAACCTTTAGTTTAGTTTCCTTCAACCTCTGCAGTTGTCTTTGAGTTAGCTGTGTTGAGCCTGTTGGGGATACGTTAAAGCCGTTGGTTACCATCAGGGGTATTTAGACACCTTTCGTTTTATTACTTCAATCCTCTGCAGTTTGTCTTTTTTGGGAAGTTCAGCTTGCGTGTTGAGCCTATTGGGCGACGATACTTTAAAGCCTTTTGTTGACCAGCAGGGGTTTTGTAGAAACCTTTAGTTTCGAGGGTTACATTCAACCTCGCAAGTTTGTCTTTTGGAGTTAGCTGTGTTTGATCCTATGCTGGTGGTATACTTGTAAAGCCTTTGTTACCATCAGGGGTAATGTTAGCGTGAAACCTTTTTTTTTTTAGTTTTGTAGTTACTGCAACTCTCGGCAGTTGTCTTTTGAGTTAGCTGGTGGATAACCCTATCCTGAGGGATACTTTAAAGCCTTTTGTTTACCATCAGGGGTATCTTAGAAACCCTATAATATTTGTCAAAGTTACTTCAACCTCTGCAGTTGGCTTTGAGTTAGCTGTGGGCAGAAAACTAATTTTGGAGAGGTAATTATAAGAGTGAGAGAACTCTATTTCTTATTGCTAATCTGACAACCTCTGCGTCATATGTGCGTGAAAGGGTTAAGGAGGGAGTGCATGTTGTGTTGGGGTCTATGTATAATAATTGTATACATGGCGATTGCAATTAGTGGCTTTGTCGTTTTACTGTGTTCGTATAAGTTTTGGTGTGGGTGTGTTTATTGTGCAAGTTTTACATTATAATTAATACATTTTGAGTGTCCTAGCTAAACCTCCGTCAAGCTTTAAAAAACAGCCCCTAGACCCCCATTCAAGATATATTTGTACATTTTTCGATAGAAAAGTGTTCCGCCCGAAGGCCAATTCCTTCTAAATTTACAGGCTCGCTATCGCTCGCCAGGAACAAATCGACACCTAAATGGCACGAAAGGTCTTGATATTGACAAAGAAATAGGGCGAAAGGTCTCAACATCGTCAAACTAATGGGCCGAACGTCTTAAGGGGAGGCAGACCATTTGTTTGGTCTATTAATTAATGTATTCATATATATTTTTTTAGTTTCCTCCCTAGACCTCCATCAAGCTTAGGAAAACACCCCCTAACCCCCCCTTCAAGATAAGTTTGTACATTTTTCGGTAGAAAAATTTCCCGGCCGAAGGCCGATTCCTCTTAAAATTGCAGGCTCGCTATCGCTTGCCGGGAAATAATCGACACCTAAATGGCACGAAAGGTCTTAAAATTGACAACTGAAATGGGGCGAAACGTCTCAAAATCGTCAAACTTATGGAACGCACGTCTTAAAATCTCAAAACTAGTGGTGCTAAACAGAAGGGGGTCCAGAAAAACGGTCTGCCTCCCCTTAATATCTGAAAACTAATGGGGCCCGTCAGGTAGGAGGGAGAAGAGGGCCCAGAAATAGCGGCCACCTCCCCCTTAAAAAAAAAGAAAAATTAATTAACTAATAAACACATAAATAAAAATCTGAAGGAGTTAACCCTTTCTGGATCGGTGACGTCATGTTTTTCTGGCTACTATTAGACGATTTTATGCAGTTTAAAAAGGGCCTCCAGCGATTAACAGGCTTCGAACTATCTCACTTAACCCTCTTTACTCCCACAGATCCTTCTTAAACTGCACAAAATCGTCTAAATATAGCTAGAATACAATGAAGAAGACGTCGGTACAGAAGGGGTTAACTGGACATTTTGCGTTGTATTTTAAACAGGGGAACTTTAATCTGTTAATTTGTTTTCTATGTATTTTATTTTATTTATTTATTTTATTATCTTTTAATGTTGATATATTATTGACTATTTAATGTTGATATATTATTGACTATTTACCTTTATTTTCTCTCTCTCTCTCTCTCTCTCTCTCTCTCTCTCTCTCTCTCTCTCTCTCTCTCTCTCTCTCTCTCTCTCTCTCGCTCTCTCTCTCTCTCTCTCGGGGTAGCACCCTTTATATAGCTGAGAAAAGATCTTATCACTAACACTACGCTTATTACTCGGCTACCTGGGGGAGAGAGAGAGAGAGAGAGAGAGAGAGAAAGAGAGTGAGAGAGAGAAAGAAAGAGAGAAGTGAGAGAGAGAGAGAGAGAGATAGAGAGAGAGAGAGAGAGAGAGAGAAAGAAAAAGAGAAGTGAGAGAGAGAGAAAGAAAAAGAGAGAAGTGAGAGAGAGAGAGAGAGAGAGAGAGAGAGAGAGAGCGAAAGAGAGAGAGAGAGAGAGAAAGAGAGAGAGGGGGGGGGTCCACTACTGCACAATTACCATAGCAACCAGAATTATCATATATATTGGTGCGGTTTTATTGGCGTGTAGGTGGTGACTGGAGACACACACACACACACACACACACACACACACACACACACACACACAGTCACACACACACACATGTTTTTTTTTTTTTTGCAGTTTTTGTTTTAGCCTATAGTTTGCTCTGTAAACATTGTTCAAGATAGAAATATGCACCCCAAACCCGTCTAAAATCTAAATTTGTAAATTTTTCGATAGAGATAGGCTATGTCCGGGTCAAAGGTCGATTGCTCCTGAATTGCAGGCTTGCTTTCGATCGCCAGAAAGAACGCGATATCTGAATGTGGGAAAAACGTATTATGATCGCCAAATTAATGAGGCGACACAGAGGAGGCGTACCAAAAGACCACCCTGAGAAAGGATACAGTGCTCGTGTAGACAAGTTACTTTACACCCAAACTGACCATTACACAGCGATCTATATATTCACATCTCCCTTTCTGTCTAACCCATCAATTTGTAACCCATACCAGTTTTAATTTGTCGCTGGTGGTAAGCGTGGGATTTCTGCCACCTATGGTAATCTACATATTTTTTATCTCTCGCTCTTTTTTTTATGTGTAAGGAGACAAAAGGCAAATCTATTTGTAACGAGTATTCGCCCCCCCCCCCCCCAATTTGAAAGTGATAGAGAGCCACATTCAAGGCACGATGGAATCAAAATGTCTGGGCACACGGAGCTTGAAGCAGTTTAAGTCATAGGATTAAGGAAAGATAGATTGAGGGAGAGAGCTTTTAGAGTTGACTTGTTGGGTGGAAGAAAGACTGGGAAAATCTATTCAATAGACCTTGCGGTCCCTTGTATGTACCGCAAGGTCTGAGTATCTCTGTAACTCTTGGTTTAGAGAGTTGGGCAGAATAAGGGTGGGGATGTGTTGAAAGGTGGGTGCCACCTACTATCCGGAAGGGAGGAGGTTTTCACTGAGAAAGCTTTGAAGAACATTGATTATTGTAATCAGGAGATAGTTTGTCGGGAATTAGTAAGAGGTGGTGAGTTGATGAGATGAAATGCTTTTGACTCGAGTCTACCCTTGAGAGAAGTACAGTATGGGTGGAACCTCCCCACACATGCGATACATGGGTGCACAGTACCACTGTACAGAGCAAGAAGCTGTGCGGAGGTGGGGAACCCACGGAGACGGTTGAGCACACCTAACTTCTGTGAAGCTGGTTTAGCAAAATGAGAGAAATAACAATAAAATATACTATTAATACCTCTATGAACAGGGGAATAAACTACGGTATGCAAAATTATGGGTTTTAATAACTTATTTAAGGTGTCCATAATAATAACCCTACTAAAGGTATACTGGTATTAATTAACCCATCTAATATAAAGCTACAAAGGTAAACCACTATCAATATACCCAATACAGAAGAAGTAACACACACCTTCCTTCTATCTAGTATAACTGTACCCACCCCCCTCCCTCCCTCCTTCTTTACCCTTCCTGACCCCTCCCTCCTTCCTTCCTAACCCCAACCCCCCTCCTTACCCCACCCCCTCCTCCTAACCCCCACCCTCCCTCCCTCCCTCCTAACCCCAACCGTCCGCCTCCCTCCCTCCCTCCTAACCCCAACCCCCTCCCTCCTCCTTAACCCCACCCCCCTCTCTCCTTCTCAAACCCCAACCCCCCTCCCTCCCTCCTTAACCCCAACCCCCCTCTCTTCCTTCCCTCCCTCCTAACCCCAACCCCCCTCCCTCCCTCCCTCCTAACCCCAACCGTCCCCTCCCTCCCTCCCTCCTAACCCCAACCTCCCTCCCTCCTCCCTCCTTAACCCCAACCCCCCTCTCTCCTTCCCTCCTTCCTAACCCCAACCTCCCCTCCCTCCCTCCCTCCTAACCCAACCCCCCCTCCCTTCCCTCCTTCCTAACCCCACCCCCCTCCCTCCTTCCCTCCTAACCCCAACCCCCCTCCCTCCCTCCCGCCTTAACCCCAACCCCCCTCTCTCCTTCCCTCCTTCCTAACCACAACCTCCCTCCCTCCCTCCCTCCTAACCCCAACCCCCCTCCTCCCTCCCTCCCTCCTAACCCCAACCCCCCTCCCTCCTTCCCTCCTAACCCCAACCACCCCCCCTCTCTCCCTCCTAACCCCAACCCCCTCCCTCCCTCCCTCCCTCCTACCCCCAACCCCCCTCCCTCCTCCTTAACCCCAACCTCCCCCCTCCCTCCCTCCTAACCCCAACCCCCTCCCTCCCTCCTTAACCCAACCCTCCTCCCTCCTAACCCTACCCCGTCCCTCCCTCCTAACCCTACCCCCTCCCTCCCTCCCTCCTAACCCCAACCCCCCTCTCTCCCTCCTAACCCCAACCCCCTCCCTCCCTCCCTCCCTCCTACCCCAACCCCCCCCTCCCTCCCTCCTTAACCCCAACCCCCCCTCCCTCCCCCCTCCTAACCCCCCAACCCCCCTCCCTCCCTCCCTCCTTAACCCCACCACCCCTCCCTCCCTCCCTCCTACCCCAACCCCCCTCCCTCCTCCCTCCTTACCCCAACCCCCCTCCCTCCCTCCTAACCCCAACCCCCCTCCCTCCCTCCCTCCTAACCCCAACCCCCCACTCTCCTCCCTCCTAACCCCAACCCTCCCTCCCTCCTCCCTCCTTAACCCCAACCCCCCTCCCTCCCTCCTAACCCCAACCCCCCTCCTCCCTCCCTCCATCCTAAACCCTCCCTCCCCCACCTCCTCCCTCCCAACCCCCCTCCCTCCCTCCTAACCCCAACCCCCCTCCCTCCCTCCTTAACCCCAACCCCCCTCCCTCCCTCCTAACCCCAACCCCCCTCCCTCCCTCCTAACCCCCAACCCCCCTCCCTCCCTCCTAACCCCAACCCACCTCTCTCCCCTCCTAACCCCAACCCCCCCTCCTCCCTCCCTCCCTCCTAACCCCAACCCCCCTCCCTCCCTCCTTAACCCCAACCCCCCTCCCCCCCCCTCCCTCCCTCCTAACCCCAACCCCCCTCCCTCCCTCCTTAACCCCAACCACACACCCTCCCTCCTAACCCCAACCCCCCTCCCTCCCTCCTTAACCCCAACCCCCCTCCCTCCCTCCTAACCCCCACCCCCCCCTACCCTCCCTCCTTAACCCCAACCCCCCTCCCTCCCTCCTAACCCCAACCCCCCCCCCTCCCTCCTTACCCCCCAACCCCCCCCCTCCCTCCCTCCAACCCCCCTCCCTCCCTCCTAACCCCAACCCCCCTCTCCCTCCCTCCTCCAACCCCAACCCCCTCCTCCCTCCCACCCAATCTCCTTCCCTCCCTTCCTAACCCCACCTCCTCCCTCCTCCCTCCTAACCCCAACCCCCCTCCCTCCCTCCTACCCCAACCCCCCTCTCCTTATCCTTCCGACCCCAACCTCCTCCCTCCTCCCTCCAACCCCCCCCTCCCCTCCCTCCTCCCTCCTACCCCAACCCCCTCCCTCCCTCCTTACCAAACCCCCTCTCGTCCTAACCCAATCCCCCTCCCTCCCTACAACACCCCTCCCTCCTTAACACCAACCCGCCTATTACAACCCCCCTCCCTCCCTCCTTAACCCCAACCCCTCCCTCCCTCCAACCCCAACCCCCTGTCCTAACCCAACCCCCCTCCCTCCCTCCTAACCCCAACCCACCCCTCCCTCCCTCCACCCCAACCCCCCTCTCTCCCTCCTAACCCCAACCCCCTCCCTCCCTCCCTCCCCTCCTACCCCAACCCCCCTCCCTCCCTCCTTAACCCCAACTCCCTCCCTCCTAACCCAACCCCCCTTCCCTCCTCCTTAACCCCAACCCCCTCCCTCCCGAAACCCCAACCCAGCCTCCTCCTAACCCCAATCCCTCCCCTCCCTCCCGTCCCAACCCCCCTCCCTCCTCCTAACCCCAACCCCCGTCTCTCCCTCCATCTACCCCCCCCCCCCCCCCCCTTCCTGTGATCTATTGACCGTTAGTGTATTAGTCTACATCATCATATTGGCTGGGGCTCGACAGTTCCAAGGACTAGACTATGTACCGGTATGTTAATGTGGACCAAACTGATGTACTCCTTCAAACCTGCTATTAAAGAGAGAGAGAGAGAGAGAGAGTGTGTGAGAGTGAGAGAGAGAGTATTACATCATCATTTTGCAGGAGCTCAGTTCCAGGGACTATATGTTAATGTGGACCAAACTGATCTACTCCAAATCTGCTATTAAAGAGAGAGAGAGAGAGAGTGTGTGTGTGTGTGTGTGTGTGTGTGGTTTTTTTTTACTCGTAACGTTACACTTCATCCTATTTTCCGGTACGGCTCCTTAGCCGGAGGGTGGGGAGAGAGCCTTCTACTTTGCTGTCCTATTCTTCTGATATAAACTGTCCCTGTCTAAGAGTTAATGGGGAGGTATATGCCTTTTGTCTAGACCCCCTTCTCCCTCATGTTTAGCCCCATTAGTTTTGAGATTTTAAGACGTTCGCCCCATTAGTTTGTCGATTCTAAGACCTTTTGTCCCATTCCAATGTCAATATTAAGACCTTTCGTACCATTTAGGTGTCTATTATTTTCCTGGCGAGCGATAGCGAGCCTGTAATTTTGTAGGAATCGGCCTTCGGCCAGTAGGCTACATTTTCCTACCGAAAAATTTACAAATTAATTTCTAAGGGTGAGCTTAAGGATATACAGTATATTAACCTTGAGCTTGTTGGAGGTCTGGGGAGGAAAATAATATAATAATAAATAAATAAATAAATAAATAAATAAATAAATAAATAAATAAATAGGTCATCATAGCCTAAATAAATGAATAACAACTACCCCCTTAAAATGCCAGATTACCGCCATCGTAGTTCGTGGTCATAATCCGCATCTTAGGGAACTTTAGGGGCACAACATTTATATATTTATTTTTGTATTGCTTACTTTTTTTTTAATTGCTTGACATAGTACCGTTAAGTGTAATTAATATTATTTTACCGAGTCTATAAAAGATGACATATATATATATATATATATATATATATATATATATATATATATATATATATATATATATATATATAGGCAATATACCGGTAACTATATATATTATATATATTATATATATATATATATATATATATTATATATATATCTATATATATAAATATATATATATAATTATATTATATATATATATAATATATATATATATATATATATATATATATATATATATATAGGCCCATATATATGTATATACAGTATATATATACTGTATGAAGTGTCTGATATTGAGTGCGCTTGCGTACGTTGCGTGAGGGAGAGAGGGTGTGCGTATGTATATGTGCGTTTCAGTGTGTGAGTGTAGGCTATGTATGTGTATATATATGTGTGTATGTCCGTATGTGTGTGTGATAGAGAGAGAGAGAGGGGGGGGGGGGGGGAGAGAGAGAGAGAGATAAAGGTCAACTAATACACGAGGGATGATCTGTAAGTCATAGCGACCTTTGAGCCAAGAGAGCCCCGCCCTAACCCCCCCAGCCACGGATGGCTAACAACATAGATCCATCAGCCACCCCATTATATAAATACATATATCCATTACCCATTATATAACAACGATAATATATGGGTATGAATAATGGGTAAGAACACAGACCCATTACCCATTATATAAATACACAGCTAGTATATCAATGGGGATATATGATGGGTAACAGCATATATCCATTACCACCCATTATATAACCACACTAGTATATCAATGGGGATATATGATGGGTAAGAATTATATGTAGGATAATAGGTTTGCATGTGAGTCTAAGTGAATATTTATGAATAAGGTCAAATTCATTCATTATGAGGTCAAATTCATTCATTATACAGTATGTAGACGAGAGATCTTAACTGCTATCCTCCGTAACTCACAAACTACTAGAGTAATCCAGTTAATATGTATACCATTTTGGGAAGAGTCAGCCAGGGAAGAGGTGTGGAACTTTTCAGACCATTTGCTCTAGCCCTTTTTGAGTTACAGAGGCTAGAGGTCATGATGTCTCGCCTACTTACAGCGAATAGACTATTGGAGAGATGTATCGTGACCAAGATTCACCCGTATAAGAATACTATGATGTGTATGAGGCTTAAGGGGAGGCTTCTAGTTTGGTCCCTAGATATCCTTTACGCTTGAGATTACACCTCCTGGAGCCCCTTTCAAGATAAATTTGTAAATTTTTCGGTAGAAAAATGTCTCGGCTGAAAGCCGGTTCCTCTTAAATTACAGGCTCGCTATCGCCCGCCAGGATAAAATCGACACCTAAATGACACGAAAAGTCTTAAAATTGACAGAAATGGGTTGACAGTTCTTAAAATCGTCAAAATAATGGGGCAAACGTCTTAAAATTAGAAAAAAAATGGGTTTAAACATGAGGGAGAAGGGAGTCAAGAAAAAATCCCTCAAGTGGAAATCTCCCCTTAATGGGTATATACGAACAGAATTATTAGTATGAGTCTGTATGAGTGAGGGAGATGGGTATGAATGAGTCTGTATGAGTGAGGGAGATGGGTATGAATGAGTCTGTATGAGTGAGGGAGATGGGCATGAATGACAGAACAGAGGGGTAGAGTCCAAAAACAAAATCGTCTTATCAAATCGCTTCCTCTTGTTAAGGGGAGGTATTTAGGTTGTTCCCTAGACCTCTATCAAGCTAAAAACTACACCCCCCTAGACCCCCTTTCAAGATAAATTTGTACATTTTCGGTAGAAAAATGTCCCGGCCGAAGGCCGGTTCCTCTTAAATTACAGGCTCGCTATCGCTCGCCAGGAAAAAATCGACACCTAAATTGCACGAACGGTCTTAAAATTGACAGAAATTGGGCGAAAGTTCTTAAGATCGTCTAACTTATCTCCAAATCTTAACAGCATTGGGGCTAAACATGAGGGAGAAAGGGATTCAGAAAAAAATCCTCCAGGTGGAAATCTCCCCTTTTAAGGAAGCTCAGACGGTATTGTGCAGCATAATTTACTGGTTCGGCTCAATGGTTTAAGGAAGGGGTTTAGTTTGTTCTCTAAACCACTATCAAGCTTTAAAAAAACACCCACAAGACCCCCCCCTCGATATAAATTTGTACATTTTTCGGTAGAAAAATGTCCGGCCGAAGACCGATTCCTCTTCAAATACATGCTCGCTATTGCTCTCCAGGAAAAGAATCGACACCTAAATGGCACGAAAGATCTTAATATTGGCAAAGAAATGGGGCAAAAGGTCTGAAAATTGCCAAACTAATGGGGCGAATGTCTTGAAATCTCATAACTAATAGGCTAAACATGAGGGAGTAGGCGGACTCGAAAAACCAACCGCCTCCCCTTAATTCCTTATAATCTCCTTTTTCACACCGCAATGTTGCATCTCTCTCACTTGTCTACCCCTATCAAAATCATCAGTGGTCTTTAGAGCTTTCTCAGTGTATACCTCTTTTACAGATAGTGGGGGGCACCCGCCTTTCAACAACACACTCCCACCCCTATTCTGTCCAACTCTAACCCAAGAGAGAACCAATTTTCCCAGTCTTTCTTCTACTCAACAAGTAAGCTTTGGAACTCACTCCCTCAGTCTGTCTTTCCCTCATCCTATGACTTAAGCTGCTTCAAAGTCCGTGTGTCCAGACATTTTGACTAACGTACCTTGAATTTGGCTCTCTATCACTCTTTCAACTTTGGGGGAGACACTTGTTACAGGCAACTTTGCTTTTTGTCTCCTTCATACACATAGGAAATAAAATGAGACTAAATGGTCTTAATCTAGGCGGGTAGGTTTAAGGGGAGATTTTCACTTAAGGAGTTATTTACTGGACCCCTTTGGCCTTCATGTTTAGCCCCATTAGTGTCGAAATTTGAAGACGTTCGCCTCATTAATTTGGCGATTTTAAGACCTTCCGCCCCATATATATATATATATATATATATATACTGTATAATATTATACGGTATATACCGGTATATATATACCGTATATATATATATATATATATATATATATATATATATATATATATGTATGTGTATGTGTGTGTAGAGTGTGTGTGTGGGTGCCCGAGCCGAATTTGATCGCCCATTTTCTTTAGGCGATATTTCGGGAACCTTTATAACACTATCTGGTCCGACGTCTTGTGGGTTATTATGATATTTGGTTTCATTATTATCTAGATAGGGTTTTGGTTGATCAGCTATTTTCTCACTATGTATTTTTCCTCCGGCCCCCCCCCCCCCCCCAGACTAAGAAAAAGGCTTCCCCAGACCCCCCTGGAAAATTATCAAACGCCCCCCAGACCCCCTGCAAGCCAAATATGTCAATTTTTTGGTAGAAAAAATGCCTAGGCCGAAGGACGATTTCTCCCAAGTTGCAGACCCCCTCCCCCCCCCCCCCCCCCCCCCCTAAAATAAATAAATAAATAAATAAATATATAAATAAAAGACACCAGAATAGGTTCAAACGTCTTATAATCGCCGAACAAATGAGGTGAAGCGTCTTAATATCTCCAACATATAGAAGTGAAAGAAGGAGGATCCAAAAAGACCGCCTATCATCAAATAGTGTTAATTAATCTAATAGTCAATATAAACTTTGAATAAGCCTTATCTGGTGCGAGAGAGGTCTTTCTTAACCCTCCACGTTTCACCCCATTAGTTTGAAGATTATATATCGCTTCACCCCATTCAAGTGTGGTTGTTTTTCTTGGTGAGCGATAGCGAGAACCATTGCTATATACGGTACCTAAGCCAAGCGACTAGAGTTTATCAGTAGTTCAGTACACTCTATGAAAGAGAGAGAGAGAGAGAGTAAGAGCAAGTGTGTGTGGATGTGTTAGAGAGATAGTGAGTGTGTGTGTGTGTGTGTGAGAGAAATATATAGCGAGTGTGTGTGTGTGTGAGAGAGTGTGTGTATTTGTGTATGTGAGAGATAGCTAGTGTGTGTGTGTGTGTGTGAGAGAGAGAGAAAGTGTGTGTGTGAGAGAGAGAGAGAAAGTGTGTGTGAGAGAGAGATAGCGAGGGTGTGTGTTTGTGAGAGAGTGTGTGTATTTGTGTATGTGAGAGATAGCTAGTGTGTGTGTGTGAGAGAGAGAGATAGCGAGTGTGTGTGTGAGAGAGAGAGATAGCTAGTGTGTGTGTGTGAGAGAGAGAGATAGCGAGTGTGTGTGAGAGAGATAGCGAGTGTGTGTGTTTGTGAGAGTGTGTGTATTTGTGTATGTGAGAGATAGCTAGTGTGTGTGTGTGAGAGAGAGAGAGATAGCGAGTGTGTGTGTGTGAGAGAGAGAGATAGCTAGTGTGTGTGTGTGAGAGAGAGAGATAGCGAGTGTGTGTGTGAGAGAGATAGCGAGTGTGTGTGTTTGTGTATGTGAGAGATAGCTAGTGTGTGTGTGTGAGAGAGAGAGATAGCGAGTGTGTGTGAGAGAGATAGCGAGTGTGTGTGTGAGAGAGATAGCGAGTGTGTGTATTTGTGTATGTGAGAGATAGCTAGTGTGTGTGTGTGAGAGAGAGATAGCGAGTGTGTGTGTGAGAGAGAGAGATAGCGAGTGTGTGTGTGAGATAGATAGAGATAGAGAGGGGGGGGGGGATGTTACTACCGCAGTACAGTAGAGGTCCCTGGTGCGGTGACTGCGGTCCTGCAATATGACCGCACCAGCGCATCACACTACCGCACTCACACAATAGACACACACATATTATATATCATACACACATTATGCTGTACTATATATATCTATCTATCCATCTATCTATCTATCTATCTATATGCTCAGGCCCAATCTCCACTTTTCCTTTTTTTTTTTTTCTATTTAATCTTAATTTATTATTATTTTTTCTTTCTTGGGGGTGGCCGCCTCAAGGCAGAGCAAGAACAGGGAAAACACAAAACACAACCTAAAACAACGAACAAACAGACAAAACATATATATATATATATATATATATATATATATATATATATATATATATATTATATGTATATATACTGTATAATATATATATTATGAATCAAAATTCAGTTTTTGAAAAGATAAAGGAGGAATTGTAAATGAATCTATTAAATTATAATATTTGTGTGCTGGAAGGATATTATTATTATTATTATTATTATTATTATGTTTTGTTTTTTCAATTCCATCACATTAGATAGATAACAAAAAGACCAAATAAGACATAGCTATGTTAATGTATATGGGAGATAGATAGATAACATTGGTAAATAGTTAGTTAGTTAGTTAGTTAGTTAATTCTTTATTTCATAAAAGGTTACATGGTAACATTTTACATATATACAGTGTATAAAATTTCATCCTACCGCAAGGTGGGTTCATTATTTTGAACATACAGTATCCGTGACTTAATGGCATCTATGTCATTTTCCATCATGCTTTCAATGTTATACTCTGAAAGTAGTACAGACTTGGCTTCGTTAGCCAGGAACAGATCCTCGGACACATTTAACAGGCATTTTCTTAAATATTTGCAGGGATTACTAATTATTTTATAACTAAACCTGATTCTCTGCCAATTTATAAAATGATTAAACGTCATTAGTCCTGCAAGGTGACATGCTTTATGGTTGCTCTCCCAGTACCTTAGCTTCATCATTTTATTTATTGCTTTATGGAAGCCTATTGCAAATTGTTTCAATGGGCCATAACATTTCTTATTACAGAACCACAATTCTGATCCATAAAAACTCATACAATAACTCTGGAATAATTTACTAAATACATTACAGCTAACGCTAGAAAATTTCCGCAAAAGGCAATTGAATTCGTTATAAAACTTATTCCTGCATCTTATTATGTCTTTGTCATTATGCAAATTGCAATCTATTACAAAGCCAATATATCTACATTCGTGTACAACTTCTAACTTACTTTCATATAAATATAAAATCGGATCCTTGACATTATCGTGTTTGTGCTTAAAATACATACAAACGGACTTACTTGGATTAATTTCAATATCAATTGCCTTTGCTTCATTTTCAATTATGTTCAATAATTCTTGTAAACCTGATGAAGAAGGAGAAAGCAGAACCAAGTCATCAGAATAAGCAACTATGTTGCTAGATCTGTTACCCAACTTGCAGCCTGTACTACTCTCAGATACTTTTTCTATCATGTCATTAATGTAAATATTAAATAGAACTGTTGACAGAATACCACCTTGTCTCACTCCATTTTTAATTTTCCAAGGATCTGAAACTGCATCTTTATGCTTAGTAGCTACACTTTGATTCCTATATAAGAAATATAAAATATTTACATAAAAAATAGGAATATTTAATTTTAAAAGTTTATGAATAAGCTTAAAATGATTAACTTTATCAAAAGCTTTCTTCAGATCTATAAAAGAGGCATATACATTTAAGCTTAAAGAATTATATCTTAAAATGGTTTCCTTTAAAACTAAGCATGCTGTAGACGTAGAGTGATTCACTCTAAATCCATGCTGTCTGTCATTAAAGGTCACATGCCGTTCAATATGGTATTTTAAACAATACTCAAACAGTTTGAGGAACACTGAGGATGATACAATTGGTCTGTAATTTTCTATATCACTCTGATATTTGAATTTATCCTTTACTAAAGGTAAAATAACTCCAAAAGTCATTCTTTCAGGCAAGTATCCATGTGTGACAAAAGACGAAAATAGTTTAGCTAATAGCTTCACTAAATATTCAGAACCATGTTTGATATGATTTGAATGTACATTATCGTAACCAATGACATACTTAAGGTCACTAATTCCTTTACATACATCATTTATTAATATTTCCTAATAACTGTCCTTTTCTTACATTTGCATTTAATTTTTTGGTAAGGTACTGGTACTTTAAATTAGATATATTTTGACATTTTTCGTCATCAAAGATGCCTTTAAACCTCTGAGAGAATTGTTCAGCTATAAGAATTGCTTCACATTCACCTTCTATTTTCATATTAATATAGGATTTATTTTTCTTTGTCTTCCTCACTTCTTTCCAAAACACGTTATATCTTTTATTCGCCAAAGAATCAGCTAATTTGTCATTTCTAATCTGGTTTTCATTTGTTTTTATATATCTTAGTGCTTTTTTAAATGCTTTTCTAGTCTCTTTCATATGATCAAGTATATCTCCAGATAAGGGACATCCTATTTTTTTCCATATTAAAAATCTCTCTCTAGCAATTTTATACAAGTGGGATACATGATCATTCCAACCAGGTTTAATGTGTTCCTTTCTTTTTGGCACAACAGTATATTCATTAGTTGAATTTATCATAACATCCATAGATAGATAGATAGATAGATAGATAGATAGATAACATTGGTAGATAGATAACATTGGTAGATAGATAGATAGATAGATAAAATTGGTAGATAGATAGATAGATAGATAACATTGGTAGATAGATAGATAGATAGATAACATTGGTATATAGATAGATAGATAGATAGATAACATTGGTAGATAGATAGATAGATAGATAGATAGATAACATTGGTAGATAGATAGATAGATAGATAACATTGGTAGATAGATAGATAGATAGATAGATAACATTGGTAGATAGATAGATAGATAGATAGATAACATTGGTAGATAGATAGATAGATAGATAGATAACATTGGTAGATAGATAGATAGGGAGTGCATTGAGGATTAACACTATGTGATCCGACGTCTTGGGCGTTATTATGATATTAAACGTAATTACTGTCAAGTATTTTGCTTACTGTTCGCCCGTTTCGAACAATGTAGACTATCTGCGAAACGTTGCCTATAAAGTGCTCCTCCTCAGATGGTGATAATATGCATGATGTCAACTTTGCAAAGATCATTTAAGGCGGGTGACCTGCGTTTTGTTATTTCTCTCCTTTTCTCTCTTTCTCTGGCTTGTATCCATTCGGCCCCATTCAGCCAACTATTTTAAGACGTTTATCCCCATTTAGGTGTCGATTTCTTCCTGGCGAGCGATAGCGAGCCAGTATTATATGAAGAAATCCGGCTTCGCCGGAGACATTTTTCTATCGAAAAATGTACAAATTTAGCCTGCTGTCAAACAAAAATACAAAATATGCTGGCTCGCTACCGCTCACCAGTAAACAATTGACACCTGGAAGGGGATAAACGTCTTAAAACAGTAGGCTGAATGGGGCCAAATGGATACAAGCCAGAGAAAGATAGAAAAGGACAGAACAAAAACAGGTCACCCCCCTTAAGGGGAGATGGGTCGATTTTCTGCTCCTCCTTCTTCCTCATGTTTAGCCCCATTAGTAGGCCTATTCAGATTGGTGGACGTTCGGGCCATTAATTTGGCGATTTTAGTGCCTTTCGTCCCATTTCTTTGTCAATATTAAGACTTTTCGTATCATTTAGGTGTCGATTGTTTCCTGGCGAGCGATAGCGAGCCTCTAATTTACCGGCCTTCGACCAGGACATTTTCTACTTAAAAAATGTACAAAATTATCTTGAAGGAGGGTATTGGGGGGGGGGGGGGGGAGGAGGGGCGTTTATTAGTTTGTCCCCAAGGCTAACACAAACTATGTCCCCAATTAATCAACTACTGCCCACCCAGACCCCTTGCAAGCTAAATTT
>CM064488.1:4525558-4590558 GCA_032716605.1 Paralithodes platypus
TCTCTCTCTCTCTCTCTCTCTCTCTCTCTCTCTCCACAAAAGCGTACCATCTCTGACATGTTCATTAATAATTTCAGAAGTCAGTCAATGGAGGGGCCAGGAGAGAGAGAGAGAGAGAGAGAGAGAGAGAGAGAGAGAGAGAGAGAGAGAGAGAGAGAGAGAGAGAGAGTGGTTAGAAGAAATCGGCCTTTGTCCGGGATATTTTTCATACAAATATAGCTTGAAGGGGGTCTGGGTGGAAAGGCGTTTTTTGTTAGCTTAGGGGACAAACTAAAGTACATTGCTCGATAATGACGAAAGCAAGCAAAATCCTCAATAATATTTAAACATAACATAATAATAATAACCCCCAAGACGTCGGACCAGACAGTGTTACCCACCTAATATGATAAACAGCAGAGGGCCAAGGAGGGATCCCTGTGGTACGCCTGAAGAGATAATTGTGGGAGACGAGTGTTAAAATTAATGTATAGTCGGAGATCTAGTTTCTTGGGCGTTTAATTTCAACATGGGAGAGAGGGGGTGAGTGAGAGAGAGAGAGAGAGAGAGTGTGTGTGTGTGTGTGTGTGTGTGTGTAAGAGAGAGAGAGAGAGTAAGGGAGAGAGAGAGGGAGAAAGTGGGTGAGTGAGAGATTGCAGAAAAAAATGCCATACATATAAAGGTCGCATTGAATAACCTTTCGGATATTCTCTCTCTCTCTCTCTCTCTCTCTCTCTCTCTCTCTCTCTCTCTCTCTCTCCACTTATCGTAATTACCCCCCATGTACTTATATCTTTATAAATTTATCTCTCTCTCTCTCTCTCTCTCTCTCTCTCTCTCTCTCCACTTATCGTAATTACCCCCATGTACTTATATCTTTATAAATTTATCTCTCTCTCTCTCTCTCTCTCTCTCTCTCTCTCTCTCTCTCTCTCTCTCCACTTATCGTAATTACCCCCATGTACTTATATCTTTATAAATTTATCTCTCTCTCTCTCTCTCTCTCTCTCTCTCTCTCTCTCTCTCTCTCTCTCTCTCCACTTATCGTAATTACCCCCATGTACTTATATCTTTATAAATTTATCTCTCTCTCTCTCTCTCTCTCTCTCTCTCTCTCTCCACTTATCGTAATTACCCCCATGTACTTATATCTTTATAAATTTCTCTCTCTCTCTCTCTCTCTCTCTCTCTCTCTCTGTCTCTCTCTCTCTCTCTCTCTCTCTCCACTTATCGTAATTACCCCCATGTACTTATATCTTTATAAATTTCTCTCTCTCTCTCTCTCTCTCTCTCTCTCTCTCTCTCTCTCTCTCTCTCTCTCTCTCATTATTTCTCCATCATTTATTTTATTTATTAATTTATAAAGTGGGTAATTCGGGCTCGCTTAAGGTTAGCTCTTTTTCCTGGACCCCCTTCTCCCTCATATTTAGCCCCATTAGTTTTGACATTTTAAGACGTTCCTCCCATTAGTTTGGCGATTTTTAGACCTTTTGCCCCATATCTTTGTCAATTGTAAGCCCTTTCGTGCTATTTAGATGTCAATTTTTACCCGGCGAGCGATAACGAGCCTACAGTACTTTAGGAGGACCCGTCCTAACCTAACCCACTCTAATCTAATCGAACATAATTTAGAAATACCTAACTCACTCTAACTAAACATAACCTAACTTAGCTCACTCTAATCTAACTAAACCTAATTTAACCTACTCTAACTCGCTCTAATCTAACTAAACCTAATTTAACCTAACCTAACTCACTCTAATCTAACTAAACCTAATTTAACCAAACCTAACTCACTCTAATCTAGCTAAACCTAATTTAACCTAACCTAACTCGCTCTAATCTAACTAAACCTAATTTAACCTAACCTAACTCACTCTAATCTAACTAAACCTAATTTAACCTAACCTAACTCACTCTAATCTAACTAAACCTAATTTAACCTAACCTAACTCACTCTAATCTAACTAAACCTAATTTAACCTAACCTAACTCACTCTAATCTAACTAAACCTAATTTAACCTAACCTAACTCACTCTAATCTAACTTAACCTAATTTAACCTAACCTAACTCACTCTAATCTAACTAAACCTAATTTAACCTACTCTAACCTAACGTAACTTAATGTAAACTATATTTACTCTATCTGATTCGACGTCTTGTGGATTATTATAATATTTGGTTTAATTATTATTGATAATATTGCTTTCGTTGGCCATTTTCAAGCAATGTATCATAGTTTGTCCCACACCTTCCCAGACTTCCTTCAAACTAAAGTAATACCCACCCAGACTCCATTCAAGCTAAATTTATACATTTTTCGATCATAATACCTGGTTTTGCTTTGACTACTGTATATGCCACATATTGCTTATGTATTATCTATCTCATTTTAATTAACTGTACATATTGTTCATTACCATTATATCCATTGGCCTATAAATTATCCAGTTTTGAATATTTTAGAATCATGTGGTAATTTTATATTGTGTAAAAGTATTTATCTATCTATCTATTTATCTATATCTACCGTATATATATATATATATATATATATATATATATATATATATATATATATATATATATATATATATATAACATTATATAGTTACAAGCAAGAGAGAGAGAGAGAGAGGGAGTACAAAGGAGTACAAAGGAGTACAAAGGAAATCAAGCAACAACAGGTATAGTGACCCTTCTAGGCTGCTTGTCCTCCAAAACACTGAGGATCAAGTGTCCAAACAGTGGTTTAGAGTGGGTAAGGGAACATTGGAAAGGGAACTACTGCCCTAGAACTAATGTCCGTGGCAGGACAGGGAGAGGGAGAGGGAGAGGGAGAGGGGGGAGGGATAGACATTATTAAAAGAAGAGGTAGGGATCAGTTTGCTTGAGAGACATTGATGGATAGGTACACACACACACACACACAAACCGACATAGACGCACATACAGGCATATACATACACATACCCACACAAGTTTGCCCACACAGACCTTACGATCCCAGTGAAGTGATCAGGCATTTAATTACGGTAAATAGATATAGCAAACCTCAACCAAGAGAGAGAGAGAGAGAGAGAGAGAGAGAAAAGATGGGAGGGAGTAAAATATAAATGAGAATAAGTGGGCGTGTTCTCTCTCTCTCTCTCTCTCTCTCTCTCTCTCTCTCTCTCTCTCTCTCTCTCTCTCTCATATCAATATCGTCACCAAACATAATTACCCGTTAATAGTGTATGGACAATTAACCCCTTCAGTACCGGAGACGTCCTTTTTACATTATATTCTGGCAACTATGAGACAGTGGTATTCAGCTTCAGAAGGACCTCTAGCCATTAATAGGCTACATACTATCTCCGTCAACTGCTTTTAACTACCACACATCGTTCTTAAGCTTCATAAATTCGTCTAAATATACCTAAAATAAAACAAAACGTTTGTCACCGGTACTGAAAGGGTTAAGAATATATATATATATATATATATATAATATATATATATATATATCTATATATATATATATATATATATATATATATATATATATAACTGTATATATATATATATATATATATATATATATATATATATATATATATATATATGTATATATATATATATATATATATATATATATATATATATATATATATATATATATATATATATATATATAGAAGCAATACTCTCTTGTTGCGGGAACCAGAGTTGGATTATAAAAATCAACACCAGCGCTGGTACAAACATCTTTATTTTGGTAACGTTTCGGTCATTTAGAACTAACCGACCTCTTTCAAATCCTTCCTTTTCTGCCATTCGAAACCACTCTGAATCATCTGATCACCCCATAAAACCCTCCGATTTTTCAATTCTCACCACTGCCCCAAACACAGTCACACAACTCCTGTCGGAGACCCTGCTCACCCAGTTACATAAACCCAGCCTGGGTGTGCACGACTCTTCCACTCCTCTACTCTGTTTATAATATGTAAAGGTTAGTTCTTATATATAATTATGAAACCATTTGTTATTAACTTCGCCCCCCCCCCCCCCCCTCCTTTTATTGCTCACATAATATTTCTTCGTCTCTCATTTTATTCTTTCACTTTACTAAATTAATTCTAATATGTATTAGGTTATTATTTTTATAACTATTAATTTTAAGTTTTATTCTAGATTTGTTAAATTTAGTTATTAATAAGAATATTTACATTAGAAAATTACTCTGCCATTCATATAGGCTTTTATTTCATTTCAGTTCAGGTCTGAAGATGGTTTATGCTTAAACCGAAACGTTACCAAAATAAAGATGTTTGTACCAGCGCTGGTGTTGATTTATATATATATATATATATATATATATATATATATATATATATATATATATATATATATATATACAGTATATAATACTGTATATATGTATACCGGTATATATATATATATATATATATATATATATATATATATATATATATATATATATATATATATATTTATATATATATATATGCTGTAGCTTTAGGTAATACAGTATATTGCAGTGGAAAAAATAACGTCACGGGTAGTTTTAGACATTCTACAAGATCAGTGATATTGTATAATTGATTGTGTTAGATCAGTTATATATATTGTGTTATTGATTGTGTGAAATAAAGACCCAAAGACCAATTTATATCATGTATGTACGGTACCAAGATAGCCGAATGGTTTATTACGGTATACTGAAAGGGTTAATGGGGGTAGGGGTCATTTGTTTGTTTATTTAGTTTCCTCCCTGACATCCATCAATATATATAACCTCCTCCAACGTCGTCAGCGGAGATAACTATTATATTTTCATGTACAATCACTCATAAACATTCGTGGACCTCTCCTATTTTTCATTATGGACGTATATCACTGGAAACGGATTTCTGAATGCAATTTGCTATACGGTACATCAACTACAAAATTAGATATAGTATTTACTGAAAAGCAAGTTCCATCCAAAACTCAATCTAGATAGTTATATTTTATACCGGTATATTTTTATTTTTATTATATTTTTGTATATATTTTATGTATTAATTATGTTTATTTTATGTATTAATTATGTTTATTTTTGTATTAATTGCATAAAGGTAAACATAGAGGGTCCACGAATTTTTGACTTTACGGTAGCGCTAATAAGTCATGTTTCACCTGCTCTGTGTTGTATTAATGTCTGTCAGATGTTGAATAGGCTGGGTAAGTGTAGGCACATGTTTGTATATCTCACTTGCAATGAAGACATCGTGTTTAGATATTACTGATACCAATAAATGAATCCAAATATAGCTGGTGCCGAGACATGACTTATTTGGCCGACTGTACCTGGGGTGTCAATTATATTATGGGTAGGAACAACGACCAAAGTATTTCCCAGCTGTTTAACTCTTTCAGGTCCGGGGACGTCCTTTTCATTATGTTTGGTTACCATCTTACGATTTTATTTTGTTTTACACGTCACATGACATGAATGCCTGAAGAAAGAATATTTAAATGAATCTATGTCTGTGAAGTGGAAGGAAGAAGAAGGCGTGGAAAGCCGAGAAGAAGATGGTATGGTATGGTGTCAGAATGTATGTCTAAGCGTGAAAAAAGGAAGGGCTGAAGCAAAATAATTAGCAAATGACAGGAATGAATGGAGGAAGTTTGTTAGAGAGTACATGAAGAGAGTACATGAAGGTCTCTGGACCCTTTTAAATGACAAACCTGGAAGGTCTTTATCCCAGATGTAAAGAAACCTTGTCCGGATTAATAACATCTGAAGTGAAGCCATTGATTTCGGGGTCTGATGAGTTATTGGTGTTTTTGAATGCTTGTGTGCTTGCTGCCGGTGGGTAAACTGTTATATGTGTTCTTCTCCTGTCACCTCTTCTTCCTTTCTCGTGTCTCTTGCTGATCCTCCCTACCTCTTGTGGGAGTAAGGGCTGGCTACTGACTGACTGACTGACTGACTGACTGACTTACTGACTTACCTATATGTTATTCAGAGGATTTATTGAGATCGTATGTACCCCTCTGATTCCTAGAGGTAGATTAGAAGCTGAAGAAAATCGTCTTATGGTAACCAGAGTATGATGAGAATTACGTCATCGTGCTGAAGGGGTTAACCCTTTCGGTACCGGTGACGTCCTTTTCATTATGTTCTGGTTTCTATTAGACGATTATTTTAAGTTTAGGAAGGGCCTCTAACACATATAAGGCTTCAAGCTATGTGAATGAACCCCTTTTACCGCCACGGATCATTCCTAAGCTTATAAAATCGACTAGAATCAAATAAATTAGACATGGCTGGTACTGGAAGGGTTGAGGAGATATAGTCGCTTTTTCTATAGCCCTTCTCCCTCATGTTTTACCCCATTAGTTTGTCGATATTAAGACCTTTCGTCCCATTTTCTTATCAAAATCAAGACCTTTTGTGTCATTTAGCTGTCGATTGTGTTTCCAGGTAAGCGATAGCAAGCTTGTAACTTTGGAAGATTTTTTTGCTACCAAAATATGTACAAATTTATCTCGAAGGTGAATCTTGAGGATAATTTATTTAGCTTGATGGAGGTCTAGGGAGGAAACTAGAACTAATACTAAATAATGAAGTAAACTATAGTCGGTCCATTCTAGGTTGGGCAGGAATCGTAACCTCTAACCGCTCCTAACTCAAACAGGACTAGAGCAATCGAGCTAATATGTCTACCAAATAGGAAGACTTGACTAGGGAATAGGTGTGGACATTGACGGCTCATTTGCTCTAGCCCTTTTTGAGTTACAGAGGTTAGAGGTTACGATTTCTGCCCCAACCTAGAATGAACGGACTATGCCAAAAAAGCAAATGACCAGTTCTTGTATTGGTATAGGTAACGCCAGCGAACTTGACAAAAATCTTGACCCCTTAACCCTTCCCCAATAGCCTCAAATGTCGGAGAGGGTTAACTTCTTATAACTCGAAGTGAATGAATGCAATCGAGCTGACGTTTCTATCATTTGGGAAGAGTCCACCAGGAAATAGGTGTGGATATTTACAGCCAGTTTGCTCTAGGCCCTTTTGAGTTACAGAGAGGTCAGGGGTCAAGAGTATTGTCAAGTTGGTTGGCGCTACCTATAGTGGGGCAGGGGGTATGGAGGCAGGTTACTCTTAAAAATGCAGGCTCGCTATCGCTCGTCAGGAACAAATTGACAGCTAAATGGCACGAAAGGTCTTATAATGAATAAACCCAAATCTGGCCCCAATATGGCCTCCGTAGTCAAATATGTCCAATCTCTGTTACTATAGGGTCTCAGACTATCGATTCTGGGGTAGTGTTAATGGAGAAGGCCCTTGATCGTGTGTGGTGTGTGTGTTTGGTGTGTGGTGTGTGTTTGGTGTGGTGAGATGTGGTGTGTGTGTTTGGTGTGTGATGTGTTATTGGTAGTGTGGTGTAGTGTGGATTGTTTGGTGTGGTGAGATGTGATGGTGTGTGTGTGGTGTGGTGAGATGTGTTTGGTGAGTGATGTGTTATTGGTAGTGTGGTGTGGTGTAAAATATGTGTGGTGTGTGTTTGGTGTGGTGAGATGTGATGGTCTGTGTGTGTGGTGAGATGTGGTGTGTGTTTGGTGTGTGATGTATTTGGTGTAGTGAGATGTGCTGTGTGTTTTTGGTGTGTGGTGTGGTGTGTGCTATTTGTGGTGTGTGTTTGGTGCGGTGTGGTGAGATGTGGTTTGTGGTGATGTGTTAGCGTTGTCTGGTATGGTGTGTGTGTGATGTGGTGGTGTGTGGTTTGGTGTGGTATATCTCTTCTCCAGACAATCGATTATGGTGTAGGGATAATGGAAACGGTTCTTGATTGTGGTATGTGTGGTGTGTGTGTGTGTGGTGTTTGTTTGGTGTGGTGTGCGGTGTGGTGGTGTGTGTGTGTGTGTGTGTGTATGTGTGATATGTGGTGGTGTGTGTGTGTGATGTGGTGCGTGTGTGTGTGTATGATGTGTGTGTGTGTGTGTGTAATGTGTGGTGGTGTTTGTTTGGTGTGGTGTGCGGTGTGGTTGTGTGTGTGTGAGGTGTGTCTGTGTGGTGGTGTGTGTGTGATGTGGTGCGTGTGTGTGTGTGTGTAATGTGTGGTGGTGTGTGTTGAGTGTTTGGTGTGTGTGGTGGTGTATGTGTGATGTGTGGTGGTGTATGTGTGTGTGTGTGTGTGATGTGGTGTGTAGTAAGTATTTGGCATAGTGGGTGGGTACTAGCGATTCACTCCCGGCCACCCCCTCTAGCGTCTAACAATAAATACATAGCTAAGGTTAAATAATAAAACCATGTACTTTTTGTGTTGTCTATATGTTTATTTGAATACACAACCCGGTACAACAGATCCACTCTTAAGGGGGTACCGGTAATGCTTAAGGGGGTACCGGTAATGCTTAAGGGGGTACCGGTAATGCTTAAGGGGGTACCGGTAATGCTTAAGGGGGTACCGGTAATGCTTGTTTTTGGTTCTCAATCATTGAGTTTCCTCGCTAGACCTCCATCAATCTTTAAAAAAAAAAAAAAATTAGATCCCCTTTCAAGATAAATTTTTACATTTTTCGGTAGAAAAATGTCCCGGCCGAAGGCCGGTTCCTCTTAAAATACAGGCTCGCTATCGCTCGCCAGGAAGAAATCGACACCTAAATGGCACGAAAGATCTTAAAGATGGCAGAAATGGGGTGAACGTTCTTGTAATCGCCAAACTAATGGGGCGAACGTCTTAAAAGCTCAAAAGCCATAGGGCTAAACATGAGGGAGAAAGGGGTCCAGAAAAGTAAGAAAACAATGTCATTTGTTTTGGTCTGGTCTATATATATATTTTGTAATGCACACTATACTAGCCCGGTACAAAAGACCCACTGCAGGAAAGCCGGCGGTGTCACACGAGCACTTTACCGTATCGGAGTCACGGTATCCGAGTCTTAAAAGTAGCTGAAATGTCCTTCCCCCTAGACCTCCAGCAAGCTTAATTAATACAATAAAATAGATAACACACACACACACACACACACACACACACACACACACACACACACACACACACACACACACGCACACACACACACACACACCCTAGACCCCTTGTCAAGACAAAGTTATACATTTTTCGGTATAAAAATGTGCCGGCCGAAGGCCGGTTCCTTCTAAAACTACAGGCTCGCTATCGCTCGCCAGGAAAACATTAACACCTAAATGGCACGAAAGTTCTTAATATTGACAAAGAAATTGGGCGAAAGGTCTCACAATCACCAAACTAATGGAACGAACGTCTTAAAATCTCAAAACTAATATGCTAAACATGAGGGGGAAGGGGGTCCGGAAAAAGCGACCGCTGTATCGGAGTCACAGTATCCGAGTAAAAAAAAAAATAAAAAAAAATAATAATAATAATCCAGTCTACTCTCTAAACATTAAATTACTCTTTCCATATGACTGTATTTTGTATCTTAGCTATGACTGTATTTTGTATCTTAGCTATGACTGTATTTTGTATCTTAGCTATGACTGTATTTTGTATCTTAGCTATGACTGTATTTTGTATCTTAGCTATGACTGTATTTTGTATCTTAGCTATGACTGTATTTTGTATCTTAGCTATGACTGTATTTTGTATCTTAGCTATGACTGTATTTTGTATCTTAGCTATGACTGTATTTTGTATCTTAGCTATGACTGTATTTTGTATCTTAGCTATGACTGTATTTTGTATCTTAGCTATGACTGTATTTTGTATCTTAGCTATGACTGTATTTTGTATCTTAGAGCTCTTAAGGGGAGGTTTTTAGTGTGTTTCCTAGACTTCCATCAAGTTGAAATTACACCCCCTTGAGCCCCTTTCAAGATAAATTTGTACATTTTTCTACCGAAAAATGTCCCGGCTGAAAGCCGGTTCCTCTTATATTACAGGCTCGCTGTCGCTCGCCAGGATAAAATCGACACCTAAATGGCACGAAAGGTCTTAAAATTGACAGAAATGGGTCGAAGGTTCTTAAAATCGTCAAAATAATGGGGCAAACGTCTTAACATTAGAAAAGCAATGGGGCTAAACATGAGGGAGAAAGGAGTCAAGAAAAAAATCCCTCCAGTGGAGATCTCCCCCTTAATCGTCTTGTACAATCGGTCTAATAAGTGATGTCTCGGCGCCAAGTATATTTTTCTCCATAATTTGTTTCAGCAATATCTAAACTTAATGTATTTATTTCGAAGGGGATATACAAACCTATTCCTACACTTACCCACCCTATTCAACATCTGACAGACATTATTACAGCACAGAGTGAGCCTAACTTGAGGACAGCTGAGACATGACTTATTAGCGCTACCGTACAGTCCAATATTCCTACACTTACCCACCCTATTCAACATCTGACAGACATTATTACAGCACAGAGCGAGCCTAACTTAAGGACAGGTGAGACAGGACTTATTAGCGCTACCGTACAGTCCAATATTCCTACACTTACCCACCCTATTCAACATCTGACAGACATTATTACAGCACAGAGCGAGCCTACAGTCCAATACAATACACGAATTAAGGACAGGTTTCCACTTGAGGGATTTTTTTCTTTTCTGGACCCCTTCTCTCTTATGTTTAGCCCCATTGATTTTGAGATTTTGAGACGTTCGCCCCATTACTGTGGCGATTTTAAGAACGTTCACCCCATTTCTGTCAATTTTAAGACCTTTTGTGCATATTATGTGTATATTTTATCCTGGCGATCGATAGCGAGCCGGCAATTTAGGAGAAACCGGCCTTCGGCCAGGACATTTTTCTACCGAAAAATGTACAAACTTATCTTGACAGGGGGTCTAGGGGGTGAAATTTTAAGCTTGATGGAGGTCTAGGGAACAAACTAAAACCCTCCCCTTAAACACACGAATAAACAGCAAACTCAATCAAAATACAAAATGACTTGTAGCGGATTCAAGACTCCGATACGCGTAGCCGATAAAGTTGATCGTGGTGTGAAGCCGGGTTGAATATTTGTGTTTAATATTGTCCGGTACAGTCGCGCTAATAAGTCATGTATCGGCACCAAGTATGGGTTTTGATCCATAATTGGTATCAGCCATATCTAAGCTGCATTTCTTCATATGGAGTGAAATATACATAAACGCGTTCCTACACTTACCCACCCTATTCAACATCTGACAGACAATAATGCAAGTATTAGTCACTCTTCTGTAAATCTAAGATGGCTTACTTAAAGGGGGTCACTTTTTTTTGTTTTTATCTTTCTCTCCTTTTCTCTCTTTCTCTGGCTTTTATCCATTCGGCCCCATTCAGCCAACTGTTTTAAAACGTTTATCCCCATCCAGGTGTCGATTTCATCCTGGCGAGCGATAGCGAGCCAGCATTGTATGGAGAAATCCGGCTTCGCCGGAGACATTTTTCTATCGAAAAATATACAAATTTAGCTTGCTGTCAAAACAAAAATATGTATATGCTGGCTCGCTACCGCTCGCCAGGAAAATATTGACACCTGGATGGAGGTAAACGTCTTAAAACAGTAGGCTTAATGGGGCCAAATTAATACTAACCAGAGAAAGAGAGAAACAAAAAACAGGTCACCCTCCTTAAGAATGGGAAAGGGGTGGGACATTTTTGTTGTGTTCAATATAAAAAGAGAAAGACTACACACACACACACACACACACACACACACACACACACACACACACACACACACACCTATGTTGACATCAGTGTTTATGTACAATATCTTAATAAGGAAGGAATAGATTTCGACGAGACTTGGTCAATCCCTTTATTTAGTACCTTAAAGAATCCTATTAACGTTTGGTTATAACTGGATTAATGGTTTCTGTCAAAATGTTCTAAGAGATAATAAATTATATATATATATATAGCTCGCAAATACACATGAACTACTAAATGTTTTATACTCCCTGCCGGACTCGATCCACTGTCAGTCGGGACGAGTGTCCATGCTTTAATCCATCTTCATATGTCACGCCATGGTGTAGTGGTTTAAAGTATGGTCACTCGTCCTGACTGTCGGTGGTCTGAGTCCAGCTAGGAGTATAAAACACACACACACACACACGTATATATATATATATATATATATATATATATATATATATACTGTATACAGGGTGTCCTGCGAGTTTTGTGAGATACTTCCAGAGATGAAAGATCAAGTAATTCTAAGTAAGTATAAACTGTTATATACACAAGGCTTTGGGGGCATTGTGTTGCAGTTATGGGCCCTTAAGGGGAGGTATTTAGTTTGTTCCCTAGACCTCCATCAAGCTTAAAATTACACCCCCTTGAGTCCCTTTCAAGATAAATTTGTACATTTTTCGGTAGAAAAATGTCCCGGCCGAAGTCCGGTTCCTCTTAAATTACCGGCTCGCTATCGCTCGCCAGGATAAAATCGACACCTGAATTGCACGAAAGGTCTTAATATGGGGTGAAAGTTCTTAAAATCGCTAAACTAATGGGGCAAACGTTTTATAATATTAAAAGCAATGGGGCTAAACATGAGGGAGAAAGGGGTCCAGAAAACAAATCCCTCAAGTGGAGATCTCCCCTTAAAGCCGACTTCCTGGCATTGTTTTGTAATTCTTAACCCCGTTTTTCTGCAACAAGATGTGGATAGGAAAAAAAAAATGATGAAGCATGGTGTTAACCCCTTCAGTACCGGCGACGTGTGTTATATTTTATTCTAGCCTATATTTAGACGAAATTGTGCAGCTTAGGAAGGATCTGTGGTGGTTAAAAGGGTTGGTTGAGATAGTTTGAAGCCTTATTATTGCTAGAGGTCCTTCCTAAGCTGAATAAAATCGTCTAATAGTTGCCAGCATGGGATGGAAAGGACGTCCCAGGTACTGCATGGGTTAATTAAAGGGGAGATGTCCACTTGAGGGACTTTTTTCTTGACCCCTTTCTCCCTCATGGTTAGCCCCATTGCTTTTGAGATTTTAAGACGTTCGACACATTAGTTTGGCAATTTTAAGAATTTTGGCCCCATTTATGTCACTTTTAAGGCCTTTCGTGCCATTTAGGTGTCGATTTTTTCCTGGCGAGCGATAGCGAGCCTGTAATTTAAGAGGAACCGGCTTTATTTTAAGGGGGCCCGCCGCATTTTTTTTTCTCTCTCTCTCTCTCCCTCTCTCTTGGGTTGTATCCATTCGGTCCCATTCAGCCTACTGTTTTAAGACGTTTACCCCCCCCCCCCATCCAGGTGTCGAGTTTTTCCTGGCGAGCGGTAGCGAGCCAGCATATTTGTTGAAAATATTATTAACAGCAGGCTTAAACTTGTACATTTTTCAACAGATAGTTCACTTTTTGGGCGATTTTTGCATGTATTCGTTATTTTTCTAGTTTCCTCCCTAGACCTCCATCAAATAAAAAAACAACAACATCCATTAGATTCCCCTTCTAAATTAATTTGTACATTTTTCGGTAGAAAAATGTCCCGGCCGAAGGCTGGTTCTTTCAACATTACAGGCTCACTATCGTTCGCCAGGGAAAAAATTGACACCTCACGAAAGGTCTCAATATTGACGAAGAAATGAGGCGAAAGGTCTTAACATCGACTAACTAATGGTGCAAACATCTGAAAACTAATGGGGCTAATCATGAGAAAGAAAGTGGTCCAGAAACCCGGCCCATCCCCCCTTAACCCTCTCCGACATATGACGCGATTTTGAGCCTATTGGGGATACTTTAAAGCCTTTGTTACCATCAGGGGTATTTAGAAACCTTTAGTTTAGTTACTTCAACCTCTGCAGTTGTCTTTGAGTTAGCTGTGTTGAGCCTATTGGGGATACTTTAAAGCCTTTGTTACCATCAGGGTATTTAGAAACCTTTAGTTTAGTTACTTCAACCTCTGCAGTTGTCTTTGAGTTAGCTGTGTTGAGCCTATTGGGGATACTTTAAAGTCTTTGTTACCATCAGGGGTATTTAGAAACCTCTAGTTTAGTTACTTCAACCTCTGCAGTTGTCTTTGAGTTAGCTGTGTTGAGCCTACTGGGGATACTTTAAAGCCTTTGTTACCATCAGGGGTAGGCCTATTTAGAAACCTCTAGTTTAGTTACTTCAACCTCTGCAGTTGTCTTTGAGTTAGCTGTGTTGAGCCTATTGGGGATACTTTAAAGCCTTTGTTACCATCAGGGGTATTTATAAACCTTTTGTTTAGTTACTTCAACCTCTGCAGTTGTCTTTGAGTTAGCTGTGTTGAGCCTACTGGGGATACTTTAAAGCCTTTGTTACCATCAGGGGTATTTAGAAACCTTTAGTTTAGTTACTTCAACCTCTGCAGTTGGCTTTGAGTTAGCTGTGGGCAGAAAACTAATTTTGGAGAGGTAATTATAAGAGTAAGAGAACTCTATTTCTTATTGCTAATCTGGCAACCTCTGCGTCATATGTGCGTGAAAGGGTTAAAGAAGCATACAAAACTCCAGTGTAGCTCTCTTCATCCGCGCTTGGCAATGCGGTGAATAGACGATTTTGTATTTTTTGGTTGTAATATTCAACTCATTTTTGTTTGTAATATTCAACTCATTGTCACGGGAAAATGGAGAAAGCTACAGAGTGTTTGTTGGTGTTTCTATGCATTATTAATACCATAGATTGTCATACACTAACTTATTTTCTTCTCTATATCATTTCTTTAGAGGGACAACTGCTTTAAAAATGACGAAAAACGCAAAACAAAAAATCGACTTTAGTGGCCCATAACTGCCAATAAATGCTCCCAAAAGTCTATGTGTATTAAACATAATTTATTCAGAATTACCTAATGTTTAAATTCTGGAAGTATTTAAGGGGGGTCAGCGGCTTTTTTTTCTATCTTTCTCTCCTCTCTCTCTTTCCCTGGCTTGTATCCATTCGGCCCCATTCAGCCAACTGTTTTAAGACGTTTATCCCCATCCAGGTGTCGATTTCTTCCTGGTGAGCGATAGCGAGCCAGCATTGTATGGAGAAATCCGGCTTCGCCGGAGAAATTTTTCTATCGAAAAATGTACAAATTTAGCCTGCTGTCAAAACAAAAATATGTATATGCTGGCTCGCTACCGCTCGCCAGGAAAATATTAACACCTGGATGGGGGTAAACGTCTTAAAACAGTAGGCTGAATGGGGCCGAATGGATACAAGCCAAAGAGAGAGAGGGAGAGAAAGATAAAATAAAAGCGAGGTGGGCCCCCTTAACAAAACTCACGGACACCCTGTATAGATATAGATAGTTAAGGGAGTCCACCTCGCTTGTTTTCTCTTTCTCTCCCTCTCTCTCTTTGGCTTGTATCCATTCGGCCCCATTCAGCCTGCTGTTTTAAGGCGTTTACCCCCATCCAGGTGTCAATATTTTCGTGGCGAGCGGTAGCGAGCCAGTACATATATTTTTTTGTTTTGACAGCAAGCTAAATTTGTACATTATTCGATAGAAAAATTTCTCCGGCGAAGCCGGATTTCTCCATACAATGCTGGCTCGCTATCGCTCGCCAGGAAGAAATCGACACCTGGATGGGGATAAACGTCTTAAAACAGTTGGCTGAATGGGGCCGAATGGATACAAGCCAGGGAAAGAGA
This sequence comes from Paralithodes platypus, assembly GCA_032716605.1. Classification (NCBI taxonomy): domain Eukaryota; kingdom Metazoa; phylum Arthropoda; class Malacostraca; order Decapoda; family Lithodidae; genus Paralithodes; species Paralithodes platypus. Next base: position 4,541,118 of record CM064488.1, read on the forward strand.
AAAAAGGAGAGAAAGATAAACAAAAAAGGCCGGTGACGCTCCTTAAGATAGATAGATAGATTGTTTTGGTTCATGCATGTATCACAATATTTACAGTTCGGTATTCGGTTGTAAAAAATACTAATAACTGAACTACTAATAACTTAAATAATACAAATAACTGAACTACTAATAACTTAAAATAATTCTAATAACTTAATAACTACTAATAACACACTACAGTTAACCATATAATATGGTGTAATTCGTTGTCTGCTACCCCTAACACACACACAAAAGACGGCTATCATGTTAAAGGGGGTCACCGGCTTTTTTTTTTATCTTTCTCTCCTTTTCTCTCTTTCCCTGGCTTGTATCCATTTGGCCCCATTCAGCCAACTGTTTTAAGACGTTTATCCCCATCCAGGTGTCGATTTCTTCCTGGCGAGCGATAGCGAGCCAGCATTGTATGGAGAAATCCGGCTTCGCCGGAGAAATTTTCTATCAAAAAATGTACAAATTTAGCTTGCTGTCAAAACAAATATATATATATGCTGGCTCGCTACCGCTCGCCAGGAAAATATTGACACCTGGATGGGGGTGAACATCTTAAAACAGTAGGCTGAATGGATAGAAGCCAAAGAGAGAGGGAGAGAAAGGGGAGACAAAAAAAAAGCGAGGTGGGCTCCCTTAAGATACCCCCCTACCCTGGGATTAACATCCCCCCCCCCCCCCCCCTACCCTGTCTTGGAGGTGACCATCACTAAGTCAAACTTAACCCTTTCAGCACCATGATGCATTTTACCTTTGACTCTGGCTAAAATTAGATTATTTAATTCAGTTTAACCCGTTCTGTACCAGCGACGTACAATGGCCGACAGTGAGAAAGTAACTCGCCAGTACCAGCGTTGTACGATGTCCATCAGTAGTATTCGGTCCTTGTACCGAGCGGTACCAGGCACCATGACTTGTAAACACTGCTTTGAGACCTTGGCAACACTTCTCAAGAGTGTATCAAAGGTCCCACGGGCAGGATGGCTCAGTACTCGTCCAGCTTTCGGGGTGAGAGGTTGCTCTCTCTCGTCTTTGAAGCCATTTTGGCCACAATGCTTGGTACTGGAGGGTACATTTATAGTAATACCCTCTGGTACGGTAAGGGTTAAGAGAGCCCTGTGTTTCTATAAGAGGGTTTATTGATATCGTATTTACTCATTTCAGTCGAATATTAGAATCGTCTAATGGTAACCAGAATATGGTGACAATTACGTAATGGTGGTGAAGGGGTTAAGGACTTGACACGTTATATAAATTATATATTATACTTTTCAATGGATTAGCCTATGTCTAAGCTGAATAGAATCTAATGGATAGTCATCATATGAGCAGAAATGTTGTCATCGTACTGAAAGGGTTCATAAAGCCAGTGTCACACGAGCATATTTTCTGGCAATTTTCGATGAGCAAGTTTTTCTCGTATTATTATGAGGCTCTTTCGCATTGGACCAAAGTAGATCACGTTAAGTAGTTTAATTCTTATTGATCTTGTGTTTCGAAGCTGCCAGAGAACAATTGCCCATAAAAATTGCCGGAAAAGGTGCTTGTGTGACACTGCCTATTAACCCTCTCAGTGCGGTGATGTCTGCCTTATGTATTCTGGCTATAGTTGGAGAATTGTATGCAGCTTAGGAATGATGTGTGGTAGTAAAAATGGATAATTGAGATAGTTCGTAGTCTTTTAATTGCTATAGGTCCTTCTTAAGCTGAATAAAATAATCTAGTAGTAGCCAGAATAAAGTAAAAGATGACGTCACTTGCACTGAAAGAGGAAGATCAGAGTGTAACGTGACGCTTCATGTGTAGACTGAGGTGGTCGGAGCGTGAGAAGGCTCGTTCACATAGTCGACACTGGAAGGGTCGGTCACCAGTGTGTTTACGGTAGTGTCTCGTTAGTTCATCAGACCGGGCAAACCTCCAGCCACACCCACGCCACCTACATATGTACGGCTTCTCTCCTGTGTGTGTGCGCAGGTGGGCTTTGAGATGTGAGGATTTGATGTACGTCTTGGCGCAGGTTTCATACGGACAGTTGTGCACCACGACTTTCCTACGAGCGCGGCGGCGGCGAGGTTTGGAGGTGGTGGCGGCGGCCGTTGTCGGGATCTGCAGTGATGGTATGACAACCTCCGGTGGTGGAAGTGGTGGTAGGGTAGGATGCAGAGAACTACTACTACTATTACTACTACTGCTAATACTACTACAGCCCCCGACTTCCAGATACTGCGGGTAAGCTTGATGACCATGGGGTGGCTGATATGGTAACGCGGGATAGTCCACTATCCCGGGGTGCATGGTAGAGCTGCCGGGGTACTGGGGGGGCGTCGGGGGCAGAGAGTATTGGGGCTGACTGTACTGGGGGGGCACCTGACCCATGTATTGCAGGGGGGGTGGAGAGACTTGTTGTTGTTGTTGTTGATGATGATGGAAGGACACCGGTTGGGGGTAGGGGCAGCTGTCTCGGCGGTACCCAACAACACACGGGTACTTCGCCTGGGGTACCGCTCCGTCCGGATACCCCCTTTTGACCCCAGTGCTGAAAACCCCCACGGACCCTTCCCCCCCTCCGTCCCCCTTTACCCTACAAGCAGGGGCGTCATACCCAGGGTGTATGTATGTTGGGTCATGATGGGGGGGTGTAGGGGGTAGGGCACTGGGGTGTAGGGTGGCATGGGGTGGGGTGGTGGGCAGGGGGGCGATATAAGTCCTCTCCCCTGTAACACCATACTGGGGGTGGGGGGTACTGACAGGGGGATCACCATGGGAGGGGTAATGGTGGGGTGTGTGAGACAGGGAGAGGGGGTGGTCTGGTGGTGGTGGAGGGGGGGCTGGTGGTGGTGGCTGGGGTGGTGGAGGGTAGTGCAGGTCATCTCCCAGTAACACAGACTCCAGGTCCAACCACACCTGAAAAGTTGGAGGGTTAAGTTCAGATTAAGTACTCTCTATATCTACTGTATATATTGTATGTATTAACTAATATCGTTCTTAGTACCAATAACTCCCAATGAGATTAAAGCCGGTATCACACGAGAGCTTTTATAGTCAACATTCGATGATCAACATTTTTCTGTCAATATTTTTGGAATATTTTGCACTGGTATCGGAAAGTAGACTGTTGGTAGATGAATTTAGGTGACCGAAATATTTTATATGTTAACCTCATAAGCTGCCAGACCAGTGTTAAGGATAAATGTTGAGGGAAAAAGTGCTTGTGTGATACCGGCTTAATGCAAGCATATGATCCTCCGGGGACATACAATACATTATTGCCGAAAGTTTGGGAATACTACTACTTGATGAGATTGGACCTTTATTGCAGTGGACAACGCTTTGCTTATACTGTACAAGCTTCTAAAAGCTGAGTGACTTGAAAAAGCCTGTCTAATCAAAACATTGCCCGCTACAATAAATGTCCATCCTCATCACAGTGTAATCTTATGAACACAGACATTGCCTCTAACACTCCTCCAGGCCACAGGGCATGTACAGTTTTCTGCACATATTCTATTCTGTTGGGGTCGTGATTTGGCAGCACTACACCCACTTCCTAATCCTGCCACGGACATTAGTTCCAGGGCAGTAATTCCCTTTCCAATGTTCCCTTACCCACTCTAAACCACTGTTTGGACACTTGATCCTCAGTGTTTTGGAGGACAAGCAACCTAGAAGGGTCACTATATCTGTTGTTGCTTGATTTCCTTTGTACTCCTTTGTACTTCCCCAAACCCCCTCCCTCGCTCCACCTCCTTCCCTTCCACTATTGGTAGGAGGTGGAATGGGGGAGGTGAGTGCGGTTCTGCCAAGCTACGATTTGCTGGGATGGTTGAGAAATGGAACATGTGTGGGAAACTAACTGTACATGAGTTAGTTAGACTTTGAACATTGTTTCATATCATTTGCTCCTGTACTTACCGGGCTAGCGTGAGTTATAGTGAGCCAATATTAGCCATAATACACCACAGTGGCTAGTGCAGCTATCTATAAGTGGTCGCAGGATATGGGTTAAGGGGGGATGGTTCACTTTTTGGGCAATTTTTGCATGTATTCATTATTTTTTTAGTTTCCTCCCTTGACCTCCATCAAATAAAAAAAAAACATCCATTAGATCCCCTTTCTAGATTAATTGTAAATTTTTCGGTAGAAAAATGTACTGACCGAAGGCCTGTTCTTCCAACATTACAGGCTCACTATCGTTCGCCAGGGAAAAAATCGACACTTAAATAGCACGAAAGGTCTTAATATTGACGAAGAAATGGGGCTAAAAGTCTTAAAATCGACTATCTAATGGGGCAAACATCTTAACACCTAAAAACTAATGGGGCTAAAAATGAGGGAGAAAGTGGTCCAGAAAACCGGCCCATGTCCCCTTAATATTCATGTATCAGAAACAGGAGTGTCAGGAGAGCGTAGGAGGACAATCGTTACATTTGAGGAATTACCGGTACATAATGACCAATGTGGCCCCAAAACACTGATTCATCCCAGTTATAATTACCGGTTATTACCAGTTATACCAGTTATAATTACCGGTACATAATGAGCAATGTGGCCCCAAAACACTGATTCCTCCCAGTTATAATTACCGGTTATTACCAGTTATACCAGTTATACCAGTTATAATTACCGGTACATAATGAGCAACGTGGCCCCAAAACACTGATTCATCCCAGTTATAATTACTGTGGTGGTAAAGGTCCGTTCTAACCCGTTTTTAGTTACATTTGCTCGTGTAATCTAAAAGCATCCTAATTAACCACTTGCGAGTTTCAGGCTATACGGAAGTTGGAGCCGTAAACATTGATGCAAAACAGAAATGCAGTAATGATGTAGGTTTCTGATGGATAGAAAGTATGATTATCTTAATGTAATGGGTTTTATAAATGCACTAAAAACATAATTATAGCTGGTAATTCTACTTAACCCTTTCAAGCTCCAATATACGCGTTTCTGTTCTGCTGTTTTCTGGCTACTATTAGACGATTGTATTCAGATTAGTAACGGTATATGGAAGTCAAAGGGTTGATTGAGATAGTATTTACCCTTTTAATACCCACAGATCCTTCCTAAGCTGCATAAAATCGTCTAATGATAGCCAAAATAAACAGCTAAAACGCGTCAGAGCTTCAAGGGGTTAATATTGATGTCTGCGGCACCATTTTCCTTATAAACCAAAACTCGCAAGTGATCAATTGGACATTGGATTGTCATATTTATATATTTGTTTTGTATTCTTGGATTTTAAGGAACTTGGTGAAACGTGCCTGCAAGTGGAAACAAAGCCAAAGACAGTAACACAATGGAGTTTTGTGTCCTTTGGCTCAGAAATCCAACTGTATTAATGCATATATTTCATTAATGAAGTAAAATAGGTCATAGCATTTGTTCTCAACTACCCCAGTTCTATATGTTGAGAAATATTGATGGTGCCTTTTTCAAACACCCAATATATATATATGTGTGTGTGTGTGTATAATGGCTGTCTGTCTTCGTCTAGTATTACATTTATTTTAAGTAACTAATGTTTTGACATATTTACTTACCAATATATGTTAATCTAGTTAAATAATTAGTCTATTTTCTGAAATGGAAGACTAATTTTGTTATCTGACGTATAGATCACACCAAGAGTACTAATAGGTACCGGTATATAGTAATAGGTATAACCATTTAGTACACACACACACACACACTCTCACTCACTCATACAAATACATACAAACACACACACACACTCTCACTCACTCATACAAATACATACAAACACACACACACACACTCACTCACTCATACACACTCATACAAATACACACACACACACACACATTCACTCACTCACGCTCATACAAATACACTTTAAGAAGGACCTGTGTTATTCAGAGGGTTTAAGGAGATCGTATAATTAACCCTTTGAGTCCTAGAGGTAGATTACAGGCTAAAGAAAATCGGCCAATGGTAACCAGAATATGATGAAAAGCAGGTCATGGTGCTGAAGGGGTTAAGATTTGAAGGGGGGAGGGGCGTATTTATTTGCTCATTTATGGATATTTTAATCGTTTTTTTTTTTCCTTCCAAGACCTCCATCAAGCTTAAAAAAAAAAAAAAAAAAAAAAACACACACACACACACACACACACACACATAGGCCTATCTTCAAGATAAGTTTGTACATTTTTCGATAGAAAAATGTCCCGGCTGAAGGCCGGTTCCTCTTACATTACAGGCTCGCTATCGCTCGCCAGGAAAATATCGACACCTAATTGACCCGAAAAGTCTTAATATTGACATGAAATGGGGCGAAAGGTCTTAAAATCGCCAAACTAATGGACCGACCGACTTAAAATCTGAAAACTAATGGGGCTAAACATGAGGAAGAAGGGGGAGGCAAAAACCGGCCCATCTCCCCATTAATTTGGATCGTGCGCCTTTGGAATATGGGTTATTATTGTTGACATAATACCAGCTTATGGTACAGTGGCGCTAATAAGTCACGTCTCACCTGGCATTACGTTTGGCTCGCTCTGGGCTGTATTAACCCCTTCCGACATATGACGCGATTTTGAGCCTATTAGGGATACTTTAAAGCCTTTGTTACCATCAGGGGTATTTAGAAACCTTTAGTTTAGTTACTTCAACCTCTGCAGTTGTCTTTGAGTTAGCTGTGTTGAGCCTATTGGGGATACTTTAAAGCCTTTGTTACCATCAGGGTATTTAGAAACCTTTAGTTTAGTTACTTCAACCCTCTGCAGTTGTCTTTGAGTTAGCTGTGTTGAGCCTATTGGGGATACTTTAAAGCCTTTGTTACCATCAGGGGTATTTACAAACCTTTAGTTTAGTTACTTCAACCTCTGCAGTTGTCTTTGAGTTAGCTGTGTTGAGCCTATTGGGGGGACTTTAAAGCCTTTGTTACCATCAGGGTATTTAGAAACCTTTAGTTTAGTTACTTCAACCTCTGCAGTTGTCTTTGAGTTAGCTGTGTTGAGCCTATTGGGGATACTTTAAAGCCTTTGTTACCATCAGGGGTATTTACAAACCTTTAGTTTAGTTACTTCAACCTCTGCAGTTGTCTTTGAGTTAGCTGTGTTGAGCCTATTGGGGATACTTTAAAGCCTTTGTTACCATCAGGGGTATTTACAAACCTTTAGTTTAGTTACTTCAACCTCTGCAGTTGTCTTTGAGTTAGCTGTGGGCAGAAAACTAATTTTGGAGAGGTAATTATAAGAGTGAGAGAACTCAATTTCTTATTGCTAATCTGGCAACCTCTGCGTCATATGAGTCTGAAAAGGTTAATGTCTGTCAGGTGTTAAATAGGGTGGGTAAGTGTAGGAACATGTTTGTATATTTCACTCGATATGAAGAAATGAAGCTTAGATATTGCTGATGCCAATTATGGATCAAAACATACTTGGTGCCGAGACATCACTTATGAGCGCGACTGTACATATTAATTGTATACATATTATTATTATTATTATTATTATTATTATTATTATTATATAGTATACCGGTATATATATTATAGACAATTTTATTCAGCTTGGGAAAGATCTGTGGGGTAGCTTTAAGATGATTAATGTAGATAGTTTGTTAGCCATTATATAAGGGTTGGAGGTCCTTCCTAAGCTTAATACAAATAATACTCTTTAATACTCTTTTTAATACTCTTTAATAATCTTTGTATTACTTTTTAATACTCTTTTTAATGCTAATTTGATTCCTTTTATTTTGTTTTAATTTATTGATTGATTTATATATTTATTTATTTTTTGCAGGAAGTCGACAGCAGTGGCCTAAGTCATGATGTAAGTACCGATAGTGATTGCGCATTACTATAAACTACAAACCTCTATAACTCATAAACGACTAGAGTAATTGACCTACTATTTCCACCATTTGGGAAGAGTCAGTCAGGGATTAAGTGTGGCAATTTACAGCCCATTTGCTCAAGCCCTTTTTGAGTTACAGAGGTTAGAGGTTACGATTTCTACCCTACTTATAATGAATGAGCTGGTCCTATCCAGAGTGAGGTTTGGCATGCTCTACCCAACCTTAGCCATTTCTGTCTGTGTCCTTTACTGTCCTACTTTTCCTTCTGGGGGCAGGGGGCTAGGAATCCTCATCCCCTTGTATAATTTTCCTACTCGACGAGACAGAGAAACGGGCGAGGGAACGCGAAAGTGGTCCCGGACCCAGATAATAGGAACTTTAAATGTTGTTTCTGTTCGGGCTCTGTCTCGTGTCGGCCACCCCTAGCAATGGGGGATGTGCCTGAGTACATACATACATACATACATACATGCATACATACATACATACCGGTACATAACATATAGGCCTACATACATACAGTACATACAAACAAACATACATACATACATACATACTGTACATACATACATACATACATACATACTGTACATACATACATACATACTGTACATACATACATACATACATGCATACATACATACTGTACATACATACATACATACAAACATACATACATACAAACATACATACATGCATACATACATACATACATACATACATACACACATACATACATACATACTGTACATTCATACATACATACATACATACATACATACATACGTATAAATTAATAGGAAATTAGTATAAGATATAATTATTTATGCGTGATAAAATATACGAAACATAAAGTACCGATATGAACAATAAAAATAATAATAAATTAATTAATAAATGACTCGGTTATAATAAGTAACACCCCGTTCTTAACATTAAGCCCGTTAGTTTGGCGATATTAAGACTTTTAGCCCCATTTCTTTGTCAATATTAAGACCTTCCGTGGCATTTAGGTGTCGATTTCTTCCTGGCGAGCGATAGCTAGCCTGTAATTTTAAGAGGAATCGTCCTCCGGCCGGGACATTTTTCCACCAAAAAATGTACACGTTCATTATTTTGTCTTAGATATACCAAATTGGAAGAAGGACAGAAAGTCCCATGGATTTGTATTATCAAAGTGTATTGTTCGTGTTAAAGACAGACTTGGAACAGAAAATGGTTCACGCTTGGGTGTAAGAGCTAATGAGTAAAATTAATTTCCTAGTTTTGCTGGACGTACTTTGTTAGAATTGTGTTAAATATGGACGGTATGGATGATTAGGGCTTAATAAACTCACTCTCACTATCTATCTATATGTATCTATATATGGCAAAACATTCTCTCTCTCTCTCTCTCTCTCTCTCTCTCTCTCTCTCTCTCAAATTACTAGTACCCCTATTAACGATAAGCCTGATTGGTTAATTCAAATTCTGGCGGGAAAATTGGGCGCGAAAAATTGGATCTTATGTAAATGAGTATGTTGAATGGAATTGAGTTTTTGTACCGCGCGCGCACACGCACACACGCACGAGCACACACATACCGCTACACACACACACACACACACACACACACACACACAAACACACACACATGACACACACACACACACAATCTCAAAATTTGCTGAAGATACAAAAATTGCAAATATCGTACTCTCAAAAGAACAGGTTGACGATATGCAACACAATCTAGATAAGTTGTCATGTTGGGCCCAAATTTGGCAAATGAGTTTCAATGCAGATAAATGTAAAGTACTACATATCGGATACCAAAATGAGAAAGCAAACTATTTGATGAATGGCACTCAGCTTAAGAATGTAAACAGAGAAACCGATCTGGGAGTAACAATATCGAGTAACCTAAAACCGAGTCAACAATGTTCAGAAGTTGTTAAGAAGTCAAACAAAATAATTGGCTTTATAGGCAGGTCATTTGAGCTTAAATCCAAAGACGTTATCCTAACCCTTTACAATTCCTTAGTCCGCCCTCTTCTGGAATACTGCGTTCAATCATGGTGCCCTTATTACCAAACAGATATAGACAAGCTAGAATGAGTTCAACGCAGAGTTACCAAAATGATACCTAGCCTAAAGAACAAACCATACGAAGAGCGTCTTAGAGAATTAAATCTATTTCCTTTAACCCAGCGCAGATTAAGAGGCGACTTAATTCAAGTGTTCAAAATCATCAAAGGCATCGACAATATCAACTCTAGTAAGTACTTCACTATCGACCAATCTAATTACACGCGGGGAAACGGGTGCAAAATTATTGGTAAATCTTTTAACTCACACGAAGCTAAACATTTCTTCTTCAATCGAGTTGTCAACTTATGGAATGGGCTTCCCCGAGATGGTATAGACTGCAGCACCGTTGATTCATTTAAACTTCGCCTAGACAAATATCTCGCATCAAACCCGCGACTGACTGCGTTTGTAAATGAATAACTTTATGTTATCCTCCCCTCAGTTACTAACCCACCTGTCCCCTACTAACTTCCTAATCCTGCCACGGACATTAGTTCCAGGGCGGTAGTTCCAATGTTCCCTTACCCACTCTAAACCACTGTTTGGACACTTGATCCTCAGTGTTTTGGAGGACAAGCAGCCTAGAAGGGTCACTAAACCTGTTGTTGCTTGATTTCCTTTGTACTTCTTTGTACACACACCTTTATCTCGGTAATCCCAATTGGGGTTGAGAAAACCTTGTTGCATTTAAAGCTTCCAAGACTCAATTTATCCATCTTACTACCCGTCAGAACCCTCCAGAGGACTATCCCTTATTCTTCAAAAATACAAAAATCAACCCTTCATGGCTTCATCTTCTCACAAAGTTCACGGTGTCTCTTTTCTTCTGCCCTCACTTGGAAGGACCATATTACCAGTCTCGCTAAGGCAGCCTCCCAGAAGCTGGGTGTGCTCAACTGCCTCAAGGGGTTCTTTACCCCTGCGCAGCTTCTTGCTCTGTACAGGGGCACAGTGCGTCCTGTATTGAGTATTGGTCACATGTGTGGGGAGGATCTTCTCACACCGCACTCCTAGACAAAGTAGAAAGGAAAGCCTTTCGTATCATTAACTCCCGTCCACTAACTAACTCTCTACAATCTCTCTCCCTTCGCCGCAATGTTGCATCTCTCTCGCCACTCTATCGCTACTACAATAATCAGTGTTCCTCGGAGCTTTCCCAGTGTATACCACCTCCTCTACGTAGGGTACGTAGTACCCGCCTTGCAACACAATCCCACCCCTACTCTGTGCAACTCTCCAACCCAAGAGTGAAACGCTATTCTCAGACTTTCTTCTATTCAACTGCTGAGCTCTGGAACTCTCCCAGAATCAGTCTTTCCCTCTTCCTATGACTTAAATTGCTTCAAACACCGTGTGTCCAGGCATTTTAGCTCGAACGTCCCTTGAATTTGGCCCTGTCACTCTTTCAAAACTGGGGGAGGCACTCGCTGCAGGCAGTTATGCCTTTTGTCTCCCTCATTCACATATAACAAAAAAAAACTCAGTGATAGCGAAAGAACTTGAATATATGGTTTCAAATTAGATCAATTTCATTTCAGAAAAGATATAGGCAAATATTGGTTTGGTTGTAGATAGGTGGAATAGGCTACCGAGTGCTATAGTGGGATCAAGAACGATAGAGAGCTTTAAGATAAAATTAGATAGGCATATGGACGAGATGGGTTGGGTGTGAAAGGGGTCTGCCGTGTGTGGCCCAGTCGGCTCTCTGCAGACTCCCGTTTTCTTATATTCTTATTTGTAAATGCATTTCGAAAACTGATACGAATCCCTTTTATGCATCAACTATGACATTAAGCCACCTCTAATTGACCACTTGCGAGTTTCGTTCTATAAGGAAGTTGGAGTTGCAGACATCGAAATTTAGCAGAATTACCAGCTAAAACATGGTTGTACTGTAGTTGATATATAAATACATAATAACCCAATTCAACCTACTCTGTAGCCATCAGCAACCTACACTATAATTGTATTTCGACTTACTATTGATGTCTACGGCTCCAACTTTCGTATAGCCTGAAACTCACAAGTGGTCAATTGAGGATTTTGCTTGTGCTTGTCAATTCCGAGCATTGTATTTTAGTTCGTCCCCTAGGCTAACGAAAACGCCTTCCCAGACTTCCTTAAGGGGAGGTTTTTAGTGTGATTCCTAGACCTTCATCAAGCTTAAAATTACACCCCCTTGAGTCCCTTTCAAGATAAATTTGTACATTTTTCGGTAGAAAAATGTCCCGGCCGAAGGCCGGTTTCTCTTAAATTACAGGCTCGCTATCGCTCGCCAGGATAAAATCGACACCTGAATGGCACGAAAGGTCTTAATATGGGGTGAAAGTTCTTAAAATCGCTAAACTAATGGGGCAAACGTTTTATAATATCAAAAGCAATGGGGCTGAACATGAGGGAGAAAGGGGTCAAGAAAAAAATCCCTCAAGTGGAGATCTCCCCTTAAAGGTGGGGGCTCATGGGTTGAGGTAAACATGGAAAAATAATCGCCAACCTGCATATAATTATCTTGTAAAATGCAATGTCACTGAAATAATTATTAACTATGGTATAAAGGAATTTGCGGATCGTCTATACCGGGCCTGTGACGTCATAGTGACGTCACACCAGTATCCTTAGCCTAGACTGGATGGTGGACTTACACTCTTGTGACGTCACAGGCCCGGTATAGACGATCCACAAAATCCTTTATACCATTGTTAATAATTATTTCAGTGCCATTGCATTTTGCAAGATAATTATGTACAGCTTGGCAATTATCATTCCATGTTTATCTCAACCCATGAGCCCCCACCTTTAAGGGAAGATGGGTCGTTTTTCTGATCCCACTTTAACCCGATAGTTTTCAGCTTTTATGACGTTCGGCCCATTAGTTTGGCGATTTTAAGACCTTTCGCTCCAATTCTTTGTCAATATTAAGACTTTTCGTATCATTTAGGTGTCGATATTTTTCTGGCGAGCGAAAGCGAGCCTATAATTCAAAGGAAATCAGCCTCAGGTCGGGACATCTTTCTATCGAAAAATATACAAATTTATCTTGAAGGAGGGTCTTGGGAGGTGTTTTTTTTAATCTTGATGGAGGTCTAGGGAGGAAACTAATTAAAGCTAAATAGTGCCCAACCAATCCCCCTTCAACCTAAAATTTTAAATTTTTCGATAGAAAAGTCTTTCGGCCGAAGGCTGATTTCTTCTAAGATACAGGGTCGCTATCGCTCGCTCAGAAACAAATCGAAACCTGAATGGGGTTAAGCGTCATATTATCGCCAAATTAATGGAGTGAAACGTCTTTAAAATTCCTAACTAATGGAGCGTCTCTGCATCATATTTGCGCCAGGTGTTTAAGGGGGAGGTAGTCACTTTTTCGGGACTTCTTCTCCCTCGTGTTTAACCCCATAGGTTTTCAGATTTTAAGACGTTCAGACCATTAGTTTGGCGATTTTAACATCTTTCGTCCCATTTTCTTATCAATGTTAAGACCTTTCGTGCCATTTAGGTGTCGATTATTTCCTGGCGAGCGATAGCGAGCTTGTCATTTTAAGGCCGGTACATTTTTTCTACCGAAAAATGTACAAATACATCATGATAGGGGATCTAGGGGGTGTTTTTCTGAGCTTGATGGAGGTCTAGCGAGAAAAGTATAAAATAAAATAAATTAATAGATGAATTAATATACCAATAAAACAGCCATTATCCCCTTAACAACACTGTTAATGGAGAGGTATATACGAGATAATTGACCACTTGTGAGCCAGTACTAGGTTATAAGGAAGTTGGAGCCGTAAACATCGATGTTAAGCCTTTCTGTACCAGCGACTTGTGGTGTGTTTTATTCTAGCTATATTTAGACGATATCATGCAGCTTAGGAAGGATCTGTGGTACTTCAAAGGGTGGGTTGAGATAGTTTGAAACCTTACTGTTGCTAGAGGTCCTTCCTAAGCTGTATAAAATCGTCCAATAGTTGCCAGAATATGATGAAAAGGACGTCCCTGGTACTGCAATGGGTTAAGCGGCAATGCAATAATAATGTAGGTTTCTGATGGATAAAAATATGTTAATTAGGATTGCATGCCCTGACAAAATCAAGGGTGTGAACAAAGGTATATACGATGATCATTGGGTATATTGAGAGTGAGTTATCTCTCTCTCTCTCTCTCTCTCTCTTACCTCATGGTATTCCTTCATTGTGGAGATTTCAACCAGCGATTAACTTCGAATTTTCTCTCTTTCGTCTCTATTGTTTAGTGTCCTCGTTCTATTTATTATGTGTTTCTTCTATTTTCTATTCTCTATGATCTTCTTCTCATTATTCCACTTATTACCTACGAACACTTAAGAAAATGTAATTATTAAAACACACACACACACACATATCACTTTTTACAGAAATTGGAAATTTCAACCCAATTCTTCTCCCACTTTGTTTACATTTGAAATTTCACACGTACTGGGATCCTACGAACAGCCGTGCTCAAAAGTCGTAGTTTGTATCCATCATTAGCAAGTTCGGGGTAATCGCTAATATTACAATATATTTTTTAGCACACATGAACAGATATTAAACATAGTCTCTAGTAAACTAATGATAAGTGATGGTTGTTGTTTGGTCTATTATTATATTGATGTATTTTCCAGTTTCCTAGCTAGACGTTCAGCGAGCTTTAAAAAAAAAAAAAAAAAAAAAATTAAAGTAAAATTTGTACATTTTTCGGTAGAAAAATGTCCCGGCCGAAAGCCGATTCCTCCTAAAATTACAGGTTCGCTTTCGTTCGCCAGGATAAAATCGATATGTAAATGGCACGAAAGGTCCTAATATTTAAAAAGAAATGGGGTGAAAGCTCTGAAAATCGCCAAACTAATAGAAAAGACGTCTTAAAATTATTGAAACTAATGGACAAGAATTTCTGAACGTTTTTGGTTGAACAATAATGACACACTATCGAACAATTATGACACACAGGCGATAAAGTGTTTAAACCATGGAGATAATATGACTGGGTTTCATTAGTTAACGTTCACCGTCTTGTTTTGATCGTTAGTGAGTGTTTAATCCCTTCAGCATGATGACTTAATTTGCATCTCATTCTGGGTTATCACTAGACGATTTTCTTTAGCTTATAATCTACCTCTCTCCTCTAATTAATCTTTCCTTCATCCTATGACTTAAGCGGCTTTAAACTTCATATGTCCAGGCATTTTGATCACAACATCCCTTGCATTTGGCTCTCTGTCACTCTTTTGGCTTTGGGGAAGACACTCGTCACAGGCAACCAGCCTTTTGTCTCCTTTATACACAAGAACAACAATTCTAGGTCTCAAAGGGGTAAATACGAGTCCAATTAACCTTCTGAATAACACGAGTGCTTCTTAAACTGCATAAAAGCGTCTCCTTCTAGCCAGAATCCAAGGTAAAGGGGCGTCATCGTGCTGAAAGGGTTAAGTTATACATGACCACGGATGAATTACGATCTGTTTGTCGAGGCTTCTTGGTTTTCGCTATTTTTACTTCAAATTGTATCCATTTTTGTTTTCCAACTATACAAAGACGAGAATATACATCTAAATAACGCATTCAGTGTTTATTGTGAAGACACGACATTTTCAGTTCTTCCTGGAGTCGTTTTTAGGTGTTCAGAGAATATAGATTGTTCCCAACGGTTGAAAGATCGTATGTTTTCGCTTGTGTTCATAGATTCTTGATTTTTCTTCTGTTCAAAGTTTCTGGTTCTTCCTTTCGATGGTTCAAAAAGTTCTTGTGTGTTGTGTCTTTATAGAAATACTTGTGATATATTCTCGAGTTGTTTACAAAATTGAGATTATCCTCTGTACTAAAGATTTTTACCTTCTTTTCTACTGTTTAGATATTAATATTTTTTCCTCCATTTTTTCAGAGGAGATATGTTTTCAGATTTGTTTCCTAACTTTAAAGACAAAAATCTTAAGTTTCCCCTCTTTGGTTGAAAGAATTTCTTGTGTGTTTTCTCACAAGCCTTTTATTTTATAATTTTGTCTACCTTTTCTAGATGCTGGACGGATTATCTAGACAGGAAAGAGAAGAGGCTTGTGTCTTTGTATCCACAGTAGTTAGGAGGGATGGAGGGCGTGGAATGCGGGGGGAAGAGCTA
Organism: Paralithodes platypus; assembly: GCA_032716605.1. Classification (NCBI taxonomy): domain Eukaryota; kingdom Metazoa; phylum Arthropoda; class Malacostraca; order Decapoda; family Lithodidae; genus Paralithodes; species Paralithodes platypus. Next base: position 4,557,168 of record CM064488.1, read on the forward strand.
GACAAATGCGCAGGTTAAACAGATAGGCAACTAGAGGGGGCCGCGAGAGATAGGCAACTCCGTGAGAGACGGTTACTGAATGATGACTGGACGAAGACCCTGCCACCTGCCTCATGCTCCCCTGCACTCACTCCGCCCACATCTGCTTAGCCACGCCCTCCTGTACTCCCATTTACATATGTTGTGCCCTTTTTCTGTTATATTTAGCTTTTATTACTTTACTTTAGTGATTGTTTGATGAAGTTGGTGGTATCCTTTAGAGGAAATCAGAGGGGAGTTGTTGTTTAGGTTGTAAAGTGGGAATCGCACTGACCCCTCCCATTTCACAAGCTCCACCCCCCTTGTCTCTCATTTCTATATTTTTTGCGGCTATAAATTACGGTGTGTTTGTTTTACAAATTGTATTTTGATTTTTGGTTGATGCTGTCTGTTAAATTAAGTAGGAAAGAGGAATTTATTGATTTTAGTTTAAAATAATATATATTTTAGTGCTGCATTCTCTTTGTCATATCAAAATCATATTTCCTTTACTAGTGACGCTTTATTTGTTTACATAATTTAGTGTAGCCCAGAATGAAATGTGTGGGTTTATTCTTCCTGTGTAAATGGTATATATTCTATCCTCATTGTTCCCACTCTTAATAATAATAATTATAAAATATTAACAGTAATACAAATAATAACCATCATTCATAGTCTTTTCATCAATGGTTATGTTTATGTTTTGACGTCTGCTATTAATAAATAAATAAATAAAATAAATTAATAAAAATATAATTAAATCCGATAAGGCAGCCAACACGTGAGAAAATAAAACAACAACCATGAAGGGTATTAAATTATTTTGAAGAGTAAAAATATAGAAACACGATTACATCTCTAACATCTGATAACCGTCTTGGTGGTGTAATGATTAAGGTGTCTTAAAAAAACTGTGTGATAACCCAGGTTCGATTCCCGGTGGATCACATAATTTTATTATATGCTTTCATTAATTTAATTGGAGGTGTTTGGTGTTGTGGTGAAATGAATAACAAATTGAATAGGCCTATATATATATATATATATACCTGACTCTCCGTAGTTTGTTCCTGGGTTGAGGGTAAAGACAATTCATGTATTAGTGAGATATACTATATATTAAAGGGGAGGTACTCGCTTTTTCTGTGTCCCCTTCTCCCTCATGTTTAGCATATCAGTTTTGTTTATATTTGAAGACGTTCGTTCCGTTAGTTTGGCGATTTTAAGACCTGTTGTCCCATTTCTTTGTCAATATTAAGACCTTTCGTGTCATTTAGATGTCGATTTTTTCCTGGCGAGCGATAGCAAGCTTGTAATTTTAGAAGGAATCGGCCTTCGGCCGGGACATTTTTCTACCGAAAAATGTACAAATATATCTTGAAAGGGGGTCTAGGGGGGTTTCTTTATGCTTGATGGAGGTCTAGCGAGGAAACTACATACCGGTAATAATGTTAATTTATAAATATTTAGACCAAAAAACAAGCACTACCCCCTTAAAGTAGCCCTTGTGCTTCCCTGGAGGAGAATTAACCCTTTCATACGCACAAGGACACGATTTGCGCCCTTTCTGGTATACATAAAAGCCTTTGTGACAATCAAGGTGTGTTTAGAAACCCTTAGTTTAGTTACTTCAACCTCTGTAGTTGTCTTTGAGTGAGTTTTAGACAGAACACTAATTTTGGAGAGCCAGTAGAGGTAATTATGATATCTAGGGGGCAGGGGTTATTTTGGGGGTCTATATATTTATATATTCATTTGTTTGTTTACTTTCTCTCGCTAGACCTTCATCAAGCTTAAAATATAACACCTCCTATACCCCCCTCCAAAATAAATGTGTACATTTTTCGGTAGAAAAATGTCCCGGCCGTTCCTCTTAAATTACAGGCTCGCTATCGCTCGTCAGGAAAAAAATCGACATCTTAATGGCACAAAGGGTCTTTAAATTGACAAACATGGCTCGAAAGTTCTTAAAATCTCCAAACTTATGGGGCGAATGTCTTAAAATCTCAAAGGCAATGGGGCTAAACATGAGAGAGAAAGGGTTCCAGAAAAAAAAATATCTCAAGTGGAAATCTTTCCTTAGCCCATACAGTACCAGGGACGTCCCCTTTCTCATATTCTAGCAACTACAAGACGATTTTATTCAGCTTAGGAAGGACCTCTAGCAATAATAAGTCTTCAAACTATCTCAACCAACCTTTTTAACTACCACAGATCCTCCCTAAGCTGCATAATATCGTTTAAATATAGCTAGAATACAATACATCACACGTCGCTGGTACAGTCGCGCTAATAAGACATGTCTCGGCGCCAAGTATGTTTTGATAAATAATTAATTGGTATCAGCAATACCTAAGCGTCATTTCTTTATATCGAGTGAGATATACAAACATGTTCCTTCACTTACCCACCCTATTCAACATCTGACAGACATTAATACAGCACAGAGCAAGCCAAACGAAATGACAGATGGAACATGACTTATTAGCGCCACCGTACTCAAAGGGTTAAGTAGGTTAATTCCTTCACGGTAAGTATGTTATTTTTTTTATTTTTTTTATTTTTTGGTAGAGAACTGTCATGACGGAAGGCCGGTTTCTCTTAAGGGCAGAAGGGCCGGTTTCTCTTGCCCCCTTTTCCCTCATGTTTAGCCTCATTGGTTTTTAGATTTTAAGACGTTCGGCTCATTAATTTTGCGATTTTAAGACTTGAAGCGCCATTTCTTTGTCAATATTAAGACCTTTCGTGCCAATTAGGTGCCAAAAAAAATCCTGGCGAGCGATAGCGAGCCTATAAATTATAGAGTAACCGGCCTTTGGCCGGCCCATTTTTCTACCGAAAAAAATTATAAATATATCTTGAAGGGGCTCCTGAGGTTGTTTTCTTAAGGGAAGGCTGACCGTTTCTTTGGTCTATTAATTAATGTATTCATATGTTTTTTTAGTTTCCTCCCTAGACCTCCATCAAGCTTAGAAAAACACCCCCTAGACCCCTCTTCAAGATAAATTTGTACATTTTTTCGGTAGAAAATGTCCCGGCCTTCGCCGGTTCTTTTTAAAATTGCAGACTCGCTATCGCTCGCCAGGAAATAATCGACACCTAAATGGCACGAGAGGTTTCAAAATATACAACGAAATGGAGCGAAAGGTGATAAAATCGCCAAACTAATGGGCCGAACGTCTCTTAATCTCAATACTAGTGAGGCTAAACATTGGGGAGAAGGGGGTCCAGAAAAACGGTCTGCCTCCCCTTAACACACCACACACTCACACCTTTAACTTACCGCACTTCATGCTGCCCGTGAACTGATCTGTGCGTGCTAAAAGTAAACAGTGCGCTGTAAATTTTAAACCTTGTTATTTTCTTAAGTTACTGGTAAATTATCGTTCTCTCTTATTGGCAATTATTAAAGAAAATGTTTCATTTTGGAGTAACTTTTATAAATTACAATTTTTTATTTTTATTTACTAATATTTAGTTGGCGGCTTATATTATGACCATTGTATTTATATTATTTAACTACTTAATTAATTATGATATTTAAGCAGTAATTGGTCAGTCATAAACACATAATTAATAAAACGAATCATATGTATACAGTATGAAGAATTTTCTTGTTCTCCAGTGACACCAGTTGATCTGTTATTGTTATTCAGTCGTTCGCAGAGGTAGGTTGAGTTTTTATTGTTCTCCCTTACCTGCTAGTGATTATTGGTTTTGGGTTTTGATTCAATATATAACAGTGCTAAGCTTTTATCATACAAATAAAGTTCCATATTAGTGTTGATATCAAACATTAATAAACTTTATAAAATGAACTCACTGCCGTCGACTGTTATGCGGATCAGTGAGGTGGTGATTCCCGTGGATAAAGCTGACCTAAGATTGCCAACACATCTTAAGGTCAAGGTCAAGGATCCAAAAGGCTTCTGGAGCCGCTATAAGACTCGGCTGACCTGCTCCACTGTCCGAGACCCGGTCAAAGGTCAAGAATGGCGTAACTGCCAATATGATGGTATCCCTTCACTGGTCTACCGCTTCAACAAGCCACAAGGCCTTGTACTGCCGGAAAACAGTAAAGTTAAGGTCCAACTAAAACATCGTCGTAAAGTGGTATTTTCCTACAAGATTGTTACTCAGGGACGCTTTGTAACATCCGACATGACCAACAGTGCTTTCCTGAATTATAAACTATATTCTGGATCATCTGCATAAACAAAATGACGCAAGCTTCCAGAGTTGCCCATAATATACCGGTTTTCTGCATTGGACCATAAATCATTATCATATAAGGGAATACCGGTATTTATATTTTCAATATTGTTTTTTGTTTTTTGTTTCTCTTCTTATTTCATCGGTTAAGTGTATTCTTTCTAAAGGAGTTTGTTTTTTTCGGAGTTGGAGATTTTGAATGTTCATTTATGTACAATAATATTTATATGATATACACGGATATATTTTAAAATTAACCATTTCAATAACTGGACGCTTTTCCTTATTATATTCTGGTTATCAGTGAACGATTTTATGCAGCTTAGAAAGAGGAACTATAGAAAACAACGGGACATACTGTACACTACTATAATAATATACCTTTTAGGGTCTTTGATTGATTATTTAGGGTGTTTGATGGATTAGCTAGGATGTTGTTTGATTGAAAATATCTGGGCCTGGCGCGGTTTCAAACATGGGTCAGTAAGCATACCAGACTCCTGCACTACCACTGTACTAACTCGGACGTTCATTCACGTTCTATACCAGCGACGGACATTGGCTGACAGTAAAAAAGTCACTTGTCAGTACCAGCGACGGACGACGTTCGTCCATAATATGCGGCCCTTGTAACTACATGTATCGAGCGGTAACTAGTACCACGACTTGTACGCATGCTCTGAGACATTGGCAACCCTTTTCAGCTTAGATCCAAGCTCCCACACGCTAGCTGGGTCAGTATTCCTCCAAGTTTTGAGGTGGAAGGGTGTTCTCTCTCGACTCTGAAGCCATTTTGGCCACATTGCCTGGTACTGGAGGGTACATTTATGATAATACCCTCTGGTACAGTAGAGGTTAAGTAACCAATATTAGTTCTCCTTGAAGAGAACACGGTTATAGTCTCGTGCTGATACTCGTGATGGGTTTCTTAGACTTTCCACCTATGACCATAGCGTAAGGGATTATTGTCCAGAACCAAACCACACATACATCTATTACTTAACCCTTTCAATATTTGAGGAATATGTTTGCACTTTATTCTGGCAAACATTAGATAATATTAGGTACCGTAGTGTATCCCACAAATTGTTAATACACTACTTAAAATCGTCTAATGATAGCCACAATATAGTGCAAAAATCGTCCTAAAAAACTGAAAGGGTTAAGTAATAGAGTCTATATGCAGAAGTTCTATATAGTTCATCTCTAGAAGTGTGAGTAATAGAACTGCTGATGTTATCTTGAAACTGTACTATAGTGACGGTAAATTGCAAAGTTCCCATCAAGATTTCTCCGTTATTTTGAAGATTTAGTAGTGAAATATGGAGCTAAATATATAAACTTGGCCTTAAGGGGAGATCTCCACTTGAGGGATTTTTTTCTTGACCCCTTTCTCACTCATGTTTAGCCCCATTGCTTTTGATACTATAAAACGTTTGCCCCATTAGTTTAGCAATTTTAAGAACTTTCACCCCATATTAAGACCTTTCATGCCATTCAGGTGTCGATTTTATCCTGGCGAGCGATAGCGAGCCTGTAATTTAAGAGGAACCGGCCTTGGGCCGGCACATTTTTCTACCGAAAAATGTACAAATTTATCTTGAAAGGGACTCAAGGGGGTGTAATTTTAAGCTTGATGGAGGTCTAGGGAACAAACTAAATACCTCCCTTTAACATGATGGAAAGACATGGTACTAGTTTCATATTTAGTCCAAACAATATCGATAAATTAGCTGCTAAGGGATTCAAGCTATCGTCAGGTGAAAGGCCAACAATATTACATACTGTAGTCATTAGTGAGGCCTCATATGGATGATGCTGTTCAGTTTGGGGGGTGCCCTTATTATAGAAGGGATATACAATTCAACGTAGACCTAAGGGGAGGTTTTTAGTTTGGTCCCTAGATATCCTTCAAGCTTAAGATTACACCCCCTTTAGCCCCTTTCAAGATAAATTTGTACATTTTTCGGTAGAAAAATTTCCCGGCTGAAAGCCGGTTCCTCTTAAATTACAGGCTCGCTATCGCTCGCCTGGATAAAATCGACACCTACAGTAAATGGCACGAAAGGTCTTAAAATTTACAGAAATGGGTTGAAAGTTCTTAAAATAGTCAAAATAATGGGACAAACGTCTTAAAATTAGAAAAACAATGGGGCTAAACATGAGGGAGAAAGGAGTCAAGAAAAAAATCCTTCAAGTGGAAATCTCCCCTTAAGAGGAGACTGGTCGTTTATTTGGTCTATTAGTTCATTTATTCATATGTTTTTTTTAGTTTCCTCCCTAGACCTCCATCAAGCTTAGAAAAACACCCCCTAGACCCCCCCTTCAAGATAAATTTGTACATTTTTCGGTAGAAAAATGTCCCGGCCGAAGGCCAGTTCCTCTTAAAATTGCAGGCTCGCTAACGCTCGCCAGGAAATAATCGACACCTAAATGGCACGAAAGGTCTTAAAATTGACAACGAAATGGGGCGAAAGGTGTTAAAATCGCCAAACTAATGGGCCGAACGTCTTATAATCTCAAAACTAGAGGGCTAAACATTAGGGAGAAGGGGGTCCAGAAAAACGGTCTGCCTCCCCTTAAGTTTGATGGAGGTCTAGGGAGGAAACTTGGAAAAAAAAAAAAATAATACAAAAATTAAAAAATCGACCAAAAAGTGAACCATACCCCCTTAAATTACAGATTAGCTATCGCTCGCCCATAACATATCGACATCTGATTGAGGTGATGCCTTAACCCCCTCTGTGCCGGCGACGTCTTTGTTTAGTTGATTTCGGCTACATGTATGCGATTTTATTAAGTTTAGGAAGGATCTGAAAGGTTGAATTGAGGTAGTCTGTAGCCTTTTCATTCGCAGACGTCCTTCCTAAGCTGAATAATATCTCGTCTAATAGTTGCCAGAATACAATTACAACTATGTCACCAGTACTGAACGGGTTAACCCCTTCTGTACCGGCGGCGTCTTTATCAATTTATTCTAGCTATATTTAGACGATTTTGTGCAGTTTAAGAAGGACCTGTGGTGGTAAAAAAGGGTTAAGTGAGATCTGTGGTAGTAAAAAAGGGTTAAGTGAGATCTGTGGTAGTAAAAAAGGGTTAAGTGAGATCTGTGGTAGTCAAAAAGGGTTAAGTGAGATCGTTCGAACCTTGTTAATTGCTGAATACGACCGTCTAGTAGCAGCCAGAATATAGTTAAATAGACGTCGCCGGTACAGAAGGGGTTAAGGGGGTAGTACTCGCTTTTTAGGGACCCCCTTCTCCCTCATGTTTAGCATATTAGTTTTGAGGTTTTAAGACATTTGTTCCGTTAGTTTGGCGATTTTGAGACATTTCCCCTCAATTATAATGTTTTTTTTTGTTTTTCAATATTAAAACCGTTCGTGCCCTTTGGGTGTCGATTTTTTTTATGGCGAGCGATAGCGAGCCTCTAATTTTAAAAGAAACCGGCCTTCGGCCGGAACATTTTTCTACCGAAAAATTTACAAATTTATCTTGAAATGGGGTCTAGGGGGTATTTTTCTAAGCTTGATGGAGGTCTAGCGAGGAAACTCAAAAAATATATAAATAAATAAATATATAGACCAAAAACCAAGCACTGCCCCCTAAAACTCGCCAAACTAATGGGATGAAACAAGGTCACGCTAAAGGAGCAAAACACGATGGGTATGGTGTGGTATTTATTGGTGTAGTTAATGGTCAGGGTCATATACAGAGTTATTCGGAGGGACTGGTGGGGTAGGAGAGAGCAATACGTCTTGGATTCAGTAGTAGTAGTAGTAATGGTAATAGAAGAAGTAGTAGTAGTGATGGTAGTAGTGGTGGTAGTATAGCTAGTGACAATAAGCTTGATCCCTGACCTCTCTGTAACTCAAAAGGGCCTAGAGCAAACTGGCTGTAAATATCCACACCTATTTCCTGGTGGACTCTTCCCAAATGATAGAAATGTCAGCCCAATTGCTTTCATTCATTTCGAGTTATAAGAAGTTAAGGGGTCAAAATTATTGTCAAGTTCGCTGGCGCTACCTATAGTTGTAATGGTTGTTGTAGTAGTAGTAGTTGTTGTAGTAGTTGTTGTAGTAGTAGTTGTTGTAGTAGTAGTAGTTGTTGTAGTAGTAGTAGTTGTAGTAGTTGTTGTAGTAGTAGTAGTAGAAGTAGTAGTAGTAGCAGTAGTAGTAGGGAGGATTCATTAGCATCAGGCACGATGAAGTAAGAGATGTAACGGCGAACATGCTGAGGGAGGTGTGTCATGCTCAGGGAGGTGTGTAGAGATGTGGTGCGCGAACCATCACTCATTCCCTTGGAGGGAGAGATCTTGCAGCACAGCACAGGACGGCCAACACATCCAATGAAGCACGAGTGGACGTTAGTGCAACAAGTTTTTGGACAAGAGCACAGCGAGCGTTCTTTGACGTAAGAATATTTGACCCAATGGCCCATAGCTTTACCCCACTAGTCTTCACCAAATCTGGAGGGATGGGACCTAGGGCTCAGTGCTTCCATTCAAGGCTTGCAGAGATCATCGCAGAGAAGAAGAAACAGCCCAGGAGCCACGTTGTAGCCTGGATGAGGTGCCGTCTATCTTTCTCGTTGCTCAGATCAGCACTACTATGCCTGCGGGGAACAAGACTGTCTGCACCACAACCAGCGACGGTGGCAGAAGTGGACTACGAGGCAGCAGTGGCAGAGGGTCGCATAGGAAGGAGACTGGATTGAAGTTGCATGGTGTTGAATAGTAATATCTGATGCTTGTAAAAAAAAAAAAAAAAAAAAAAAAAAAACAGTAGTAGTAGTAGTTGTAGTAGTAGTAGTAATAGTAGTAGTAGTAGTGGTAGTCTTATTTGTCTATTTTTATTTTTATTTTTTATATTGTTTAGGGATTTTTTTCACCTTTTTAACCGACCATTGTACATAAATCTACAAACTTATAATATATTTAAGTATTGTTATGCCCATATGTTATAATATAATACATTATTTACATCATGTGTGTGTATGAGTAAATGTGAGTGTGTGAGAGAGAGAGAGAGAGAGAGAGAGAGAGAGAGAGAGAGAATCAGTGTGTAAGCCTGTGAATCAGTGTGTGTGTGTGTGAGTTGTGAGAGAGAGAGAGAGAGAGAGAGAGAGAGAGAGAGAGAGAGAAAATCAGTGTGTAAGCCTGTGAATCAGTGTGTGTGTGTGTGTGTGTGTGTGAGAGAGAGAGAGAGAGTGAGAGCGATAGTGAGAAAGAGAAACAAAAATCAGTGTGAATGTCTGTGAATCAGCGTGTGTGTGTGTGTGTGTGTGAGAGAGTGAGAGCGATAGTGAGAAAGAGAAACAAAAAACAGTGTGAATGTCTGTGAATCAGCGTGTGTGTGTGTGTGAGAGAGAGAGAGTGAGGTGAGAGCGATAGTGAGAAAGAAACAAAAATCAGTGTGAATGTCTGTGAATCAGCGTGTGTGTGTGTGTGTGTGTGAGAGCGAGAGAGAGTGAGAGCGATAGTGAGAAAGAGAAACAAAAATCAGTGTGAATGTCTGTGAATCAGCGTGTGTGTGTGTGTGTGTGTGTTTTCAGTTTCTGGCTCGCTATTGCTATCCACTTGAATGGGGAAAAATGTGTTAACCCTTTCAAGCTCCAATACGCTTTTCTGTTCTGTTTTCTGGCTACTACTAGACGACTTTATTCAAATTAACGGTATACGGAAGTCAAAGGGTTGATTAAGATAGTATTGACCCTTTTAATACCCACAGATCCTTCCTAAGCTGCATAAAATCTTCTAATGATAGCCAAAATAAACTGCTAAAACGCGTCAGAGCTTCAAGGGGTTAATAATCTGACTGAAATCGTGTAATGGTAGGCAGAATAAAGTATCGAAACGCGTCATAATCCTTAAGGGTTTAATGTACCGTTTTCAATTACTAAAGAAAACGGTACGAGGCACGTAATGTAACCCCTTCAGCACGATGACGTCATGTTTATCATAGTCTGGCTACCATTAGACGGTTTTCTTTACCTGTATTATCTATCTCTAGGACTCAAAGGGGTTAAGGGGGGTTACCGGCTTTTTTTTTATCTTTCTCTCCTTTCCTCTCTTTCCCTGGCTTGTATCCATTCGGCCCCATTCAGCCAACTGTTTTGAGATGTTTATCCCCATTCAGGTGTCAATCTCTTCTTGGCGAGCGATAGCGAGCCAGCATTGTATGGAGAAATCCGGCTTCGCCGGAGAAATTTGTCTATCAAAAAATTTACAAATTTAGCTTGCTGTCAAAAAGAAAATATATATATGCTGGCTCGCTACCGCTCGCCAGGAAAATATTGACACCTGGATAGGGGTAAACGTCTTAAAACAGTAGGCTGAATGGGGCCGAATGGGTTAAAACCAAAGAGAAAAAAGCGAGGTGGGTCCCCTTAATACGATCTCAACAAACCCCCTTAACCCTTTCTGTACCGGCAACGTCTTTTATATTTGATTTCAGCTATACTTAGACGATTTTAAGAAGCTGAGGAAGGATGTGTGGTAGCTAAAGGTATGAATTGAGATGGTAGACGTCCATTCTAAGCTGAATAAAAACATCTAATAGTTGCCAGAACAGAATGAAAAGGACGTCACCGGTACTGAAGGGGTTTAAAGTATATATTAGTGGTACGGTGGCGCTAATAAGTCATGTCTCGGCTGTCATTACGTTTGGCTCGCTCTTTGTCTGTCAGATGTTGAATAGGGTGGTTAAGTCTAGGAACATGGTTGTATATCTCACTCAAAAAGACAAAATAAGGTGTAAATATTGCTGACACCAATTATTGATCAAAACATAATTGGTGCCGAGACATGACTTATTAGGCCGACTGTACTATTCCCTTCTCATACTAACCCCCCCCCCCCCGATTCTCCTTTCAAGCTAAATTTGTACATTGTTTGGGTATAAAAAAGTGGCACGGAAGAAGGGCCGTTTCTATTAAGTTTCTGGCTCGCTATTGCTATCTATCTGAATGGGTACAAACTAATGGGGGAAAAACGTCTTAAACTTGCCAAATTAAGAGGGGCGAAGCCTCTTAATTAACTCTCAATCTCACACTCTCTCTCTCTCTCTCTCACTCACACACACATACATACATACACACACACACACACACACACACACACACACACACACACACACACACACACACACACACACACACACACCGCTCTCCCCAACTACTTTCCTTCAAGCTAGATGTGTACATTTTTTCGGTAGACAAAATTTCAGTTTCTCCTAATTTGCTGACTTGCTGTCGCTATCTAAGAAGTATTTGATACATTAATGAGTGGAAATGTCTTAAAATCGCTAAACTAATGGGGCGAAGCGTCTTAAAATATCCAAACGAATGGGTGGAAATGTGTTAATTAGCAGGTGATTCCTTCCCCTTGAGCGTCTCCGGAGAAGTACTCAACAATGGCTTGTATACTGGTGGCCGTCCCCGTGAGAAACCCGATCAGCCCGAATAAACAGATTAGGACCCCCTGCAAATAGAAAACGGGAGATTATTATTATTACTAGATTAGGACCCCCTGCAAATAGAAAACGGTGGATTATTATCTTCTATTGTGTACACTTTTAGTGGGTGGACAAAGATAAAACTGTCGCACATTATGGAAACGGAATTGGTACACATTTTAGGCGTTATCATTTGAACACATTTTAGACGTAATTTGAACACTTTAGACGTTATAATTTGAACACATTTTAGAAGTTTTAATTGGAACACATTTTAGACGTTTTAATTTGAACACAGTTTAAAATGTAGACGTTATAATTTGAACACATTTTAGATGTTAAATTTTGAACACATTTTAGACGTTACATTTTGAACACATTATAGACGTGATCATTTGAACACAGACGTTTTAATTTGAACACATTTTAGACGTAATAATTTGAACATAAGTGTTCTAATTTTACGTAAAACGATGATTACACATTTAATATGCGTGCCAATTTTGCTACACTTGGTGCATATCTTATTTGCCCAACAAATTTCGTGAAAATCGGTTCATAACTTTGTCCTAGCAGCTCATCAAATTTAACATCATGACATCTTTAATATATAGGCTATAGGAATACAGAACATATGAAAGAGACAGTAAAATGACAATGTTGTAAGATTGAATAAGTTACCCTTAATAAATTCGTTTTCTTTATAATACGTTTGTAGAAATAGAAAATCTAGTGGGTTCTAATATATTCTGTTCTTTTAATATTTGTCCTTAAAGTACGTTATTTACGAAGAAACTATGATCAATAACAGTTTTCTTTTCATAAGGATAACTTTATAAAATAATATATAACCTTTTTTTCAGAGTGTATCGTCATATCTTAGGCATGTTTTTTATTTTTATTTTTATTTGTTTAAGTTTGTTAAATCTATTGTTTTACTACGTGTGTGGTAGTTTCAATATAATTATATTTGTTAAACTTAATGTTTTATTTATTTTGATAGATTATTATATTTGTGTTATTATTAGCTTCAAAATATTTCGCATTCAGTTAGCTTCAATATACTCTTTGTTTAAACCTGATAATATTGCCCAGCTGACCTTAATAGCGATCCAGTGGTACTTCCCGGTGTCCGGCCAGAAGGTGACCAGTTCTATGATGGGCGGGAAGATAAGGGCGAGGGCGGAGCTAGAGACCGCGCCCACCAGGGAGATAAAGAGACCGATGTTGGGGATGGCTACGGCTAACACAACTGGTGGAGAGATAGAGAGAGATAGATAAAGAGAGAGAGAGTAACATATATATAGGTTGATAGATAGACAGATACATACATAGATAGATACATAGGTTTAAAGGTAGTTATATAGGTGGAGAGAGAGAGAGAGAGAGATGGATTGATAGATACATAAAGAGAGAGAAACAGATATATAGGTAGATAGATGGACAGATACATAGATAGATAGATAGATAGGTTTAGAGGTAGTTATATAGGTGGAGAGAGAGAGAGAGATACATAGATGGATAGACAAACAGACAGATAGATAGATAGATAGATAGACAAACATATACATACATACATGGAGACATACTGTAGATACATAGATAGATAGATAGGTGGAAGCATAAATTGCTAGATAGGTGCAGATATTAATAGATAGATAGGTGAAGATATTAATAGATAGATAGGTGGATATATTAATAGATAGATAGGTGGAGATATTAATAGATAGATAGGTGGAGATATTAATAGATAGATATGTGGAGATATTAATAGATAGATAGGTGGAGATATTAATAGATAGATAGGTGGAGATATTAATAGATAGATAGGTGGATATATTAATAGATTGATAGGTGGAGATATTAATAGACAGATACGTGGAGATATTAATAGACAGATACGTGGAGATATTAATAGACAGATTCGTGGAGATATTAATAGATAGATAGGTGAAGATATTAATAGATAGATAGGTGGATATAATATTATTAATATCAAGATACATACACTCTTGTTTTCTTGCATAAAACAACAAGTGATGCACACCCTACACTAACTGAACTAATTTCCAATTTGTTCTTATTTTGGCGTAAGGATGCGGCGACCCCACCGCCCAGTAGACCCCACCCCACCCCACCGACCCCACCGCACCACTGAAGTGGCTTCAGTGGTGCAAACAGCCTCTGTAGCAGTGAACCACTGGTTCCTATCTTCAGAACACTCCTGAGCTCGGTATGCTACTGGCCAGGGCCCCCATGGGGGTAAATACAATAGCAAAACAGTGGTGGAACTGCCATCCGGGTGAGGGGCTGCTCCTTCAGTGCTAATGGTCTTAATCCACTTAGTGAAAATGGCTCTGAGAAGTGGATGGTGGGTGCATGTCTGGGAGCTTGGAGGTAGTTTCTGCCATGGCCAACCCTGTTGGGGTGCTTCTTCTGGAAGCAAGGCATCGATTTATGTAGGTATGCATGATGTATGTAATACAAAACTTACACGTCACTAACACCATGAACGTTCTGAAGCCATACTCCGCCAGTCTTCTCTTGAGTGGGTTGTTGAAGTGTCTGGTGATGGAAGGGGTGAGGATCTCGTAGGGTACATACATCTGTAGTGGGTAGGTCAGGTATACACTTAGGGCCATCAGGATCATCACCGCCTGGGCCAATCTGGGGTGGATAAAGCACAAATATATATAACATATATATATACATATATATAACAAACTATTAAACAATCATTAAGATGTACTTTGGCAGTGGGTATACACTCTCAGCCATCAGGACCATTACCTCCTGGGTCAATCTGCCGCCATTCTCTAGCAGTGTATTTTTAGTTTACCACCTAGACAACAAAGACAGAAAATACCTGTGTGTGACTATGCACCTACTGGCAAGTAGTGAACTTATTTGTGTGACTGTACAGTAGCCTATGTGTATAACTGTACAACCATTAACCCTTTGAGTACCAGCGACGAGTGTTAGATTATATTCTGGCTATACTAACGCGATATTATGGAGCTTAGGAAGGATCTTTGGTAGTTATGGAGCTTAGGAAGGATCTTTGGTAGTTATGGAGCTTAGGAAGGATCTTTGGTAGTTATGGAGCTTAGGAAGGATCTTTGGTAGTTATGGAGCTTAGGAAGGATCTTTGGTAGTTATGGAGCTTAGGAAGGATCTTTGGTAGTTATGGAGCTTAGGAAGGATCTTTGGTAGTTATGGAGCTTAGGAAGGATCTTTGGTAGTTATGGAGCTTAGGAAGGATCTTTGGTAGTTAAAATGGTTGGGTGAGTTGATTGGAAGACTTATTGTGGCTAGAGGTCCTTCCTAAGCTGAATACAATCGTCTAACAGTTACCAGAATATAATGAAAAGGACGTCCCTGGTACAGAAGGGGTTAAGAGAGTGGTAGTGAACTTATGCATGTAACTGTACAACCACTATATACGTTTATAATATCCACCTGTCACCTGCATCTCCTTAGTGAACATGTCCATTCGCTTACAGTAGCTATGTGAACAAGTGTAGCCTATATATCTTACAGTAGCTATGTGAACAAGTGTAGCCTATATATCTTTTCTATCTATTGTTCTGTCTCTTTAAGGGGGGTCACCTGCTTTTTTATTCGTTTTCTCCTTTTCTCTCTTTCCCTGGCTTGTATCCATTCGGCCCCATTCAGCCAACTGTTTTAAGACGTTTATCCCCATTCAGGTGTCGATTTCTTCCTGGCGAGCGATAGCGAGCCAGCATTGTGTGGAAAAATCCGGCTTCGCCGGAGAAATTGTTCTATCGAAAAATTTACAAATTTAGCTTGCTGTCAAAACAAAAATATACCGGTATGTATATATATAATATTGACACCTGGATGGGGATAAACGTCTTGAAACAGTAGGCTGAATGGGGCCGAATGGATACAAGCCAAAGAGAGAGGGAGAGAAAGAGAAAAAAAGCGAGGTGGGCTCCCTTAAACATCTATATGTATCTCACCCATCGTTGTGCGGCAGGTTGAGTGTAATGGAGCCCTCAACCGCGTCACCGTAGTAGAGGTAGCCGAAGAAGCCCACCCCGGCGTACAGGGACACCACGACCAACATAGACGTGTTCAGTACCCCAGTCAGGCCCCCGAAGGCTGAGGGGGTCTTCATCTTGTTCTCTAGTGGCAGGACCTGGGGGGTAGAGAGAAAGATAGATACAGTATATAGATGGATAAATAGATAGATAGATAGATAGATAATATAGATAGATAGTTAGATATATAGAGAGAGAGAGATAGATAGACTTATATTATATAGATCATCATTAAGGGGAGGTTTTTAGTTGATTCCCTAGACTTCCATCAAGCTTAAAAATACTCCCCCTTGACCCCCTTTCAAGATAAATTTGTACATTTTTCGGTAGAAAAATGTCCCGGCCGAAGGCCGGTGCCCCTTAAATTACAGGCTCGCTATCGCTCGCCAGGATAAAATCGACACCTACATGGCACGAAAGGTCTTAAAATTGACAGAAATGGGTCGAAAGTTCTTAAAATCTTCAAAATAATGGGTCGAACGTCTTAATATTAGAAAAGCAATGGGGCTAAACATGAGGGAGAAAGGAGTCAAGAAGAAAAAATCTCAAGTGGATATCTCCCCTTAACTACATGTACTATTACTTCAAAAACCTTGATATATACGTATTTCAACAGTTTTATCAAGCCAGTTCCTCATCAGCCTTATTAACGTTAAAGACATAGATTGCCGATATGAAGTTGAACATCATTTTACATCATGAAGTTGAACATCATTTTACATCGGTCAATCACTTGCAATTATATCAAATTTGCTTAACCCTTTCAGTGCGGTTGACGTCCTGGTATGTCCTGTGTAAATGAATACATTGCTGCAGCCGATGTCCCCAGACGTCTTGGTATTACCGGCTGAATTTGATAGTACTGAGCCGTTTTGCTTGTTGCCAGATGGAAGATAAGACTCTAAGGCTTCACTCCCATTGCAATATCAGTATCCTACAAGCCTTGGTAGTGAGAGGGTGTGTGTCCAAACAAGAGGTACTTTGGAAGCTGAAATTGAAGCATAAACAGGTCTACTTCCATGTGTATTTGTGAGAGCTACATACACGGTACAAATGCAAGGTTCATTTCATGTTACAGGCCATAGCTCTTGCATGCTGTCTAAAAAAAAACATAATTGCTTCCATAAGTGTTTATTGTATTGAGTTATCACAAGTGGAAACTGATGATACCAGCTGTCAAACTCTACTCGGTCTAGGGCCCACTATGTGGTCTAAACATGGACATTTCCACCACTGCTGTGAAGGTCACTAGCTACATAGGTCAATATACTAGACTTGTATAGGGAGAATTTTAACTGAATTTTGCCATGAGTATAGTCTCGATCTGCTCCGTCCCATACTAAAGCCGCTGTCACACGAGCGATTTTTCCGTCAATTTTCCATGAGCAAGTTTTTTCTCGTTATATTTCGGCACTTTTTTGCACTGATATCGGTAACTAGACTGAAGGTAGAGTATGTTAGGTGGTTGAATTCTGATAAAGTGTCATTTTTGAAGCTGCCAGACCATAATTGCCCGTAAAAATTGCTCGAAAAACGGCTCGTGTGACACCGGCTTTATCGCGCTAGAGCGAGTTATAGTGAGTAACAAATATCTAAAATGCCCTGCAGAGGCGCGTGCATCCCAATACAAGTTACCGCACTGAAAGGGTCAATACCTTCAATATGATAGTGGTATTATCAGGATAAAAGTAGTCACTTATAATCAGCTCCATTCACTTCTTACCAATCCAATTCCCTCGAAGGCGTAGATGGCTGATCCGAAGTAGAGGGGAAGTTTGCTCCAGCCCGCCCAGCCTGGCACCTGCTGGGTGACCTCCGGCAGATCACGAACGAGATAGTAGAAGATGATGATCAGGCCACCAATTTGTAGCACCCCGGCGATCATGGACACAGGTGCTAGGTACTGTGTGGTGAGTGTTAGAGATAATTAGGAGAGTGTTAGAGATCATTAGGAGAGTGTTAGAGATAATGAAGAGGTGTTAGAGATAATTAGGAGAGTGTTAGAGAGAATTAAGAGGAGTTAGAGATAATTAGGAGAATGTTAGAGATCATTAGGAGAGTGTTAGAGATAATGAAGAGGTGTTAGAGATAATTAGGAGAGTGTTAGAGAGAATTAAGAGGTGTTTGAGATAATTAGGAGAGTGTTAGAGATAATTGGGAGAGTGTTAGAGATAATGAAGAGGTGTTAGAGATAATTAGGAGAGTGTTAGGGAGAATTAAGAGGTGTTTGAGATAATTGGGAGTGTTAGAGATAATTAAGAGGTGTTAGAGATAATGAAGAAGTGTTAGAGATAATTAGGAGAGTTAGAGATAATTGGGAGAGTGTTAGAGATAATGAAGAGGTGTTAAAGATAATTGGGAGAGTGTTAGAGAGAATTAAGAGGAGTTAGAGATAATTAGGAGAGTGTTAGAGATAATTGGGAGAGTGTTAGAGATAATGAAGAGGTGTTAGAGATAATTAGGAGAGTTAGAGATAATTGGGAGAGTGTTAGAGATAATGAAGAGGTGTTAGAGATAATTAGGAGAGTTAGAGATAATTGGGAGAGTGTTAGAGATAATGAAGAGGTGTTAGAGATAATTAGGAGAGTGTTAGAGATAATGAAGAGGTGTTAGATATAATTAGGAGAGTTAGAGATCATTAGGAGAGTGTTAGAGATAATTAAGAGGTGTTAGAGATAATTAGGAGAGTGTTAGAGAGAATGAAGAGGTGTTAGAAGTGTTAGGAGATAGAAGATGATGAACAGGCCGCCGATTTGTAGCACCTCGGCGATCATGGACACAGGTGCTAGGTACTGTTAGGAGAGTGTTGAGAAAATTAGGAAGTGTTATAGGAAGTTAGAATGGCTTTAGATTTATCAATGTATTATTAGATGGTGCTAGATGAAGATAGGAAGGTGTTAGAATGGTCTCATTAAGGATATAGAAGACACATGAACACCCAAGACAATGTTGATTATAGGGATGAAGACATTTAATAGCAAAGAGAGGAACGTATAACCAGTGGCATCAAGATTTATTTTATTTTTCTATGTAAGTGAAGGAGACAAAAGGCAAAGCTCCCTGTAATAAGTGTCTCCCCCAAAGTTGAAAGACTGTAATAAGAGTGTAATAAGTGTCTCCTCCAATGTTGAAAGGGTGACAGAGAATCAAATTCAAGGGTACTTTAGAGTCAAAATGTCTGGACACATGGAGCTTGAAGCAGTTTAAGTCACAGGATGAGGGAAAGACAGATTGAGAGAGTGAGTTCCAAAGCTTATTTGTTGAGTAGAAGAAAACATTAGAAAATCGGTTCACTCTTGGGTTAGAGTTGGATAGCATTGGGATGGGAGTGTGTTGAAAGGCGGGTGCCCCCCACTCTCCGTAAGGGAGGAGGTATAAACTGAGAAAGCTCTTTAGAAGATGACGGAGGTGGTTGGCACATTTTTGTTACTATAGAATCTCTACACCTGATCTTATAGCTAACCTAGCATCCCCCCCCCCCCTCACTAAGCAAGAATCCTTCCCCCCTTCACTAAGCAAGAATCCCCCCCCCCCCCCCTTCACTAAGCTAGAATCCACCAGCCCCCACCCCCTCCCTCACTAAGCTTGAATCCACCAGCCCCCACCCCCTCCCTCACTAAGGTAGAATCCACCAGCCCCACCCCTCCCTCACTAAGGTAGAATCCACCAGCCCCCCACCCCCCCCTCACTAAGGTAGAATCCACCAGCCCCCACCCCCTCCCTCACTAAGCTAGAATCCACCAGCCCCCACCCCCTCCCTCACTAAGCTAGAATCCACCAGCCCCCCCCTCCCTCACTAAGCTAGAATCCACCAGCCCCCCCCCTCCCTCACTAAGCTAGAATCCACCAGCCCCCCCCCCCTCCCTCACTAAGCTAGAATCCACCAGCCCCCACCCCCTCCCTCACTAAGCTAGAATCCACCAGCCCCCACCCCCTCCCTCACTAAGCTAGAATCCACCAGCCCCACCCCCCCTCACTAAGCTAGAATCCACCAGCCCCCCCCCCCCTCCCCTCACTAAGCTAGAATCCACCAGCCCCCCCCCCTCCCTCACTAAGCTAGAATCCACCAGCCCCCACCCCCTCCCTCACTAAGCTAGAATCCACCAGCCCCCCCCCCCTCCCTCACTAAGCTAGAATCCACCAGCCCCCACCCCCTCCCTCACTAAGCTAGAATCCACCAGCCCCCCCCCCCCCCCTCACTAAGCTAGAATCCACCAGCCCCCACCCCCTCCCTCACTAAGCTAGAATCCACCAGCCCCCACCCCCTCCCTCACTAAGCTAGAATCCACCAGCCCCCACCCCCTCCCTCACTAAGCTAGAATCCACCAGCCCCCACACCCCTCCCTCACTAAGGTAGAATCCACCAGCCCCCACCCCCTCCCTCACTAAGCTAGAATCCACCAGCCCCCCCCCCTCCCTCACTAAGCTAGAATCCACCAGCCCCCACCCCCCTCCCTCACTAAGCTAGAATCCACCATCCCCCACCCCCCTCCCTCACTAAGGTAGAATCCACCAGCCCCCCACCCCCTCCCTCACTAAGCTAGAATCCACCAGCCCCCACCCCCTCCCTCACTAAGGTAGAATCCACCAGCCCCCACCCCCTCCCTCACTAAGCTAGAATCCACCAGCCCCCACCCCCTCCCTCACTAAGCTAGAATCCACCAGCCCCCCACCCTCCCTCACTAAGGCTAGAATCCACCAGCCCCCCCCTCCCTCACTAAGCTAGAATCCACCAGCCCCCCCCCCCTCCCTCACTAAGCTAGAATCCACCAGCCCCCCCCCCCCCTCCCTCACTAAGCTAGAATCCACCGCCCCCACCCCCTCCCTCACTAAGCTAGAATCCACCAGCCCCCACCCCCTCCCTCACTAAGCTAGAATTTTATGACATTCGCCCCATTACTTTGGCGATTTTAAGATTTTGTTCTGCCATTTAGGTGTCTATTATATCCTGGCAAGCAATAGGAAGCCTGCACTACAGTAGGAACCTTCTATGGCCGGAACATTTTTCTACCGAAAAATGCACAAATTTACCTCGACGGTGGTTCTTGGGGGTATTCTTCTAAGCTTAATGGATGTCTAGGGAGGAAAAAAAATTAACAATATTTACATATACTGTATCTCTCCCCTTGAAAAAGTATCCTGATGATATATTAACCCTTTCATTGATGTTGCCGCACAGATACATCCTGGAAATATCCAAGAATGTAAAGCCCATTAAAGCCTGTGGAGACGAGTGTGAGTGATCAGAAGCGTGGCAGGCCCCCGTCCGCTCTCCGGCACATTTTCCGCGGCGCTGAGACTCTGTGGTGTAGCCTCGCAAGATAAATTCAGTGTTGCCAAAGGCAAATGTAGCGGAACATTGCTAATTATTAGCGACTATTGCCGCTGTCTGTAGTAATGCTGCGGGTGAACCTCGCGAGCTACAGAGCTCATTCTGGTGTCATTTGAAAGCTTTTTTATTCTAGGTTTTTGCTGCAAACATTTCATTCAGGCACTTGCTTAAGTAATCAGGAGTGCCTGAATGAGTCCTATTATAGCGGTAAATTGCCCGCACTTATTGGGTTAAACCCAGAGCTCCCCTCGTACCCTGAGCTAGAACCACCACACCTTCCCTTACTTGTTTTAGAGCTAGCCTAACACACTAAACTTGATCCTATAGCTCACCTAGAATCTCTCCCACCATAAGCTAGATACACCGCTCTTTAATTTACTGTATTTAATACATATTCCACCCCCCACTCCCACCCCCGTCAAAAAAAATAGTAGATATACAAATAGATAAAAATGAAATAACTTAATAAATATATAAGAATAAAATTTTAGCAAACATAACAATAACAATAATAATAGTAATAATAATAATAATATTAACTCCCAAAAAGCGGGCATGCTTGTTTACATCACCGTAGTACTGGGCGGGTATATTTACCGAAAACGAGCTTCATTCCATGCTCTTTTTCATGTTTAAGCAAGAGCCAGAGCGTAATACAATTATATATCCGTGAAAGGGTGATAATAGAGCTTTCCAATGACACCTGAATCATCCTTGTATGACCACGGGTTCTCATGCAACGATTGTGTAACTGGAAGCGAAAATACCCTAACATGAGGTATTTTTCCCAGTTTTGTCCTTATTGAGAGAGGTAGGGAGATGGTGATGAGACATAGTATGTTTCAGTGACAGCCACATGGTGGTGGCGAGCGGTCCGAGGCCGGCTATCATCCCCCCAACTCTTGGTCTCTCTCTCATAGCTCATAATGTCCTCAAAATGGCACCCGTCATATGAAGGGTGCCGCAGGGGTGGCCAATATTCTCTCTCCCATCATATGACGGTCACTGTCGCTTGAGGGTTAATAATGTATGTATATATATAGTACAGTACTCATGTAGCTAGGGATGTCCGACTCGAGACAGAGCTCGAACATGTGCAACAAAATAAAATGCAATATATAATTCACAACATCTAGGTCGTCCAGGAGAAGACCCAGTGACCAAGGCCCATTTGGGGTCCCCACCATAAGACTCCCAGGTCCTAGACCTCCTGGAGAGGTGCTGGTCTCAGCAGGCAGACGCAGCGGAGCTGCATAAACCTGATGTTATAGCTAGCCTAGACTGCCTCCCACCCAGAGCTAGAGCCATCCCCAGAATTACATACCTTAAGCTCCGGTATGTAGCATATGATCAGCAAAGGAACGATCATGATGGCCATGTAGCCGACGGAACTGATGCCAGTACCCCCCGTCATGCACTCTATAGCCTGGGGTGTTAGTTGGGTTAGTTGGATCATGGGTTAGTTTAAGTTAAGTTAGGTTAGCTTAAGTGTAGTTAGGTTTTGTTTCCTTAGATTACTTTAGGTTAGCCTTGCGGGTTAGGTTAGGTTGCTTTGGTTTAGGTTAGGCTGGGTTTAGTAGATAAGATAGATTAAGTTAGTTTGGTAAGGATGGTTTAGGTTATGTTAGAGTAGATTAGTTTAGTTATATTAATTCATACAAATGATTATCAATGGAGGGATCATAATGGCCATGTAGCCGACAGAACTCATCCCTGTCATGCACTCTATAGCCTGGGGGGGTAGTTGGGTTAGTTAAGGTTAGCCTGGTGGGTTAGGTTTAGTTGGGTTAGGTTAGGTTACTTTAGTTTAGTCTGGGTGTGGAAGTTAGATTAAGTTAGTTTGGTTAAGATGGTTTAGGTTTGGTTAAAGTAGATTAGTTTTGTTATATTAATGCATGCAAATGATCATCAAGGGAGCGATCAATATGGCCATGTAGCTGACGGAACTGATGCCGGTACCCCCCGGCATGCACTCTACTGTATAGCCAGGTGGGTTATGGGTTAGTTGAGTTAGTTAAGTTAGGTTAGATTAATGTAGGTTAAGCTGAATGTAATAGATAAGTTAGATTAAGTTAGTACTTTGAGACAAAATTACTCTATTAGAGTAATTTCAAGCATATTTAAAACCCTTTGTGACCAAAAAGGTATTTTAGAAACTTTTAGTTTAGTTTCCCTCAACAGTTTCAGTTTTCTCGGAGCTGTCTTGCAACCCCCCCCCACACACACACACACATTCCTCAAAGGTTTAGTTTAGTTAGGATGGAATGTTTGGATATACTTAGTTGTGTTAACCTCCCATCATGCACTTTATAGCCTGGTAGGTTAGCATATATGTTAGGATAGATTTAGTTTAATTATTACAGATTAGGTTAGCATAATGTTAGGATAGATTTACTTTGTATATTACGGATTAGGTTAGCATTTACATTTTCTAGGTGTATGTTAAGATAGATTAAGTTAAGTTATATTAGTAGGGTAGACAAACCTCTCGCTGCGACCACGAACCTGCTGAAAGTTCTGCGGGATGAAGACGAAGTAGACGCAGCAGAAGCCGACCTGCGTGATGATGAGGAAGGTGGTGATGATATACCCGACGACATTGGCCCACGATCTGAGTTTCTCGGGTCCCGCGCTGAACGACGCCTTGGCCGTCTCCTCGTAGCTCAAGGCAGACGCTCCAGTCCTCCGGCACAGCTCCTTCGAACACTTTAGCTGGGAATTGATTAGTATGTTGATTGATTAGTTAGTGTGTTGTTTGATTGATTAGGGTGTTGATTGATTAGTTAGTGTATTGTTTGATTGATTAGGGTGTTGATTGATTAGTTAGTGTGTTGTTTGATTGATTAGGGTGTTGATTGATTGATTGGGGTGTTGTGTGATTGATTAGGGTGTTGATTGATTAGTTAGTGTGTTGTTTGATTGATTAGGGTGTTGATTGATTGATTGGGGTGTGTTTTGATTGATTAGGGTGTTGTGTGATTGATTAGGGTGTTGATTGATTAGTTAGTGTGTTGTTTGATTGATTAGGGTGTTGATTGATTGATTGGGGTGTTGTTTGATTGATTAGGGTGTTGTGTGATTGATTAGGGTGTTGATTGATTAGTTAGTGTGTTGTGTGATTGATTAGGGTGTTGATTGATTGATTGGGGTGTTGTTTGATGATTGATTAGTTAATTATGATGTTGGATAGTATTATTTTGTCTTGTACTTTTCCTGTTGCATGCCTACAAAATATACATTGTGTTAGTTTCATTCCTTGCCAAGAAGAGCCCACCTCTAGCGCCATTCGAACCCTGTAAAACTTCTGGTATAACAATAAAGTTACAGTACAGTCGCGCTAATAAGTCATGTCCCAGCTGTCATTACGTTTGGCTGGCTCTGTGCTGTATTAATGTCTGTAAAATGTTGAATAGGGTGGGTAAGTGTAGGAACATGTTTGTATATCTCACTCGATATGAAGAAATGAAGCTTAGATATTGCTGATACCAATTATTGATCAAAACATACTTGGTGCCGATACATCACTTATTAGCGCGACTGTACAATTCATTATATAGGCCTACACATTAAGGGGATAGTGGTTAGTTTTTGGACTATACATTGATTGAGTAATTTATTTTTTACTTTCTTCGTTAGACCTCGATCATGCTTGAAGGCCCTCTTTCAAGATAAATTTGTAAATTTTTCTTTAGAAATATGGCATGGCCGAAGGCCGATTCCCCTTAAAATTACAGGCTCGCTTTCGCTCACCAGGATAAAATCAACACCTAAATGGCACGAAAGGTCTTAAAATTGACAACGAAATGGGGATAAAGGTGTTAAAATCGCCAAACTAATGGGTCTAACGTCTGAAAATGTCAAAACTAATGGGGCTAAACTCGAGGGAGAAGGGGGCCCAGAAAAACGAACCATTCCAAATAGTTAAAAATGTCAACCTCATCCAAATAACCACTTGCGAGTTTCAGGCTATTAGGAAGTTTGAGTCATAAACATCAATATTAAAAGAAAATAGCTTCAAAATGACACCAAAACGAGCTTCGTAGCGTGCGGGCCTCACCCTCAGCGCTACCATAGATATTCGGTAATACTAAGCAATTAACGCTAATGTCGCGCTACATTTGCCTTTGGCAGCACTGTATGTCTAGCGAGAGTATGGCTCATACTCCTCAGTGCCCTGGCCGGCTGGCTGGAGAGAGGATGGGTGGCCTGCCATGCTCCCGCTCACTCGCACTCGATTCTACAGGCTTTAAGAGGCTTTAAAAGCCTGTAAATTGCTGTAAATTGCCATGACGTTCCGGAACGTCTCCCGCAGTCAATGGGTTAAACAGATATGCAATACTAATGTAGGATTCTGAAGGATAGAGAGTATGTTGAAGTTAATTTAATGTATTTATAAGTGTAAGATGCGAGCCGTGCCATAGTCAGTAGAGCGTCGGCTGCTGATCAAAGGGTCGGCGGATTCAGCACGCACTGCCAAAATCAGGGTCCAGAGAATAGTCCCTTAACCCTGGTCAAAATGTTATTGGTAGATGTCAAGCCCGGGCAACTTGACCTAGCGATTTGTGACAAACGCCTAATGTTCATGGCCACCCTTTCTCGGGAAGTACGTCGTCTGGCAAAAATAAAAATAAAAATAAAATAAAATAAAATAAATATATAATAAATCAAATACTGCAACTGTAGTATAGCTTGTAATTCTGCGTCCGGCTGAAAGTCCATGTGTCTGAAAGGGGCCATAGGGGGGGGGGGGGGGGGGGGGGGTGGGGGGGGGGGGGGGGGGGGCTTAACCCTTTTTCTACCGGTGCCATCCTTTTAGAGTGTTTCCGTCTACTATTCGACGATTTCATTCAGCTTAAAAAGGGCCTCCAGCAATTAACAGGCTTCGAACTATCTCCCTTAACCCTTTCATTCAGCTTAAAATGGACCTCCAGCAATTAACAGGCTTCGAACTATCTCCCTTAACCCTTTTTTACCACCACAGATCCTTCTTAAACTGCACAAAATCGTCTAAATATAGCTAGAATATAAGGAAAAAGACGTTGCGGTACAGAAGGGGTTAAGGGGAGATTTCCACTTGAAGGATTTTTTTCTTGACTCAATTCTCCCTCATGTGTAGCCCCATTGTTTTTTATATTTTAAGACGTTCGCCCCATTAGTTTGACGATTTTAAGAACCTTCGCTCCATTTCTGTCAATGTTAAGACCTTTCATGCCATTAAGGTGTCGATATTATCCTGGCGAGCGATAGCGAGCCTCTAATTTAAGAGGAACTGGCCTTCGGCCAGGAAATTTTTCTACCGAAAAATGTACACATTTATCTTGAAAGGGGGTCTAGGGGGTGTAATTTTAAGTTTGATGGAAGTCTAGGGAACAAACTAAAAACCTCCCCTTAACCTTTTCAGTACGGGTGATGTTCTTTTCATCTTGTTTTGGCTAATAGTAGACGATGTTATACAGTTTAGGAAGAACCTCCTAAGACTTAAAAGGGTACACACACTCAATTAACCCTTTAACTAGTACAGATCCTTACGAAGCTGCATAAAAGGGTACACACACTCCATTAACCCTTTAACTAGTACAGATCCTTACGAAGCTGCATAAAATCGTCTAAATATAGCCAGCAGAAAATAAAAAAGACGTCACCGGTACTAATAGGGTTAAGGGGGGTGACCTGCTCTTTGTTATTTCTGTCCTTTTCTCTCTTTCTCTGGCTCGTATCCATTCGGCCCCAGTCAGCCAACTATTTTAAGACGTTTATCCCCATCTAGGTGTCGATTTCTTCCTGGCGAGCGATAGCGAGCCAGCATTATATGAAGAAATCCGGCTTCGCCGGAGACATTTTTCTATCGAAAAATGTACAAATTTAGCCTGCTGTCAAACAAAAATAAAAATATGCTGGCTCGCTACCGCTCACCAGTAAAAAATTGACACCTGGATGGGGATAAACGTCTTAAGGGGAGGTTTCTAGTTTGTTTCCTACTCCTCCAGCAATCTTAAAATGTCACCCCCTTGACCCCCTTTCAAGATACATTTGTACATTTTTCGGTAGAAAAATGTCCCGGCTGAAAGCCGGTTCCTCTAAAATCACAGGCTCGCTATCGCTCGCCAGGATAAAATCGACACCTAAATTGCACGAAAGGTCTTAAAATTGACGGAAATGAGGCGAAAGTTCTTAAAATCGCCAAACTAATGGGGCGACTGTCTTAAAATCTCAAAAGCAATGGGGCTAAACATGAGGGAGAAAGGGGTCCAGAAAAAAATCCCTCAAGTCGATATCTCCCCTTAAAACAGTAGGCTGAATGGGGCCAAATGGATACAAGCCAGAGAAAGATAGAAAGGGACAGAACAAAAACAGGTCAACCCCCCTTAAGATAAAGCCTGTAAAACAAATATTTCTGTCTATAATATTGCATGAATATATTTCTATAATCCTTGTATTAACCCCATCTGTACCGGCGACGTCCTTTCCACTTTATTGTGGCTGCTGTTAGACGATTTTATTCAGGTTAGGAAGGACGTCTGCCAATTAAAAAGCTACAGACCATCTCAATTAACCCTTTTAGCTACCATATATCCTTCCTGAGCTTCATAAAATCGTCTACATGTAGCTGCCATCAAATGCAAAAGATGTCACCGGTTGAGAAGGGGTTAAGGGGGAAGTGTTTTTTTCTATATACTTATTTGTTTATGTATTTTTGAGCTTCCTCACTTGGCCTCCATCAAGATTAAAAATAAATAAAAAATAGACCCACTTTCAAGATACACTTGTACATTTTTCGGTAGTCCGGTTCCTTCGCAAATTACAGGCTCGCTATCGCTTGCCAGGATAAACAAAATCGACACCTACTGTATATGGCACGAAAGGTCTTAATATTGCTAAAGAAATGGGGCAAAAGGTCACAAAGTCGTCAACTAAAGGTACGAACGTCTTAAAACGTCAAAACAAATATGCTAAACATGAGGGAGAAGGGGGTCCAGGAAAAGTGACTACCTCCCCCCTTAAGTTGCAAATAAAGTTTTAGTCTCCTTTCCCACTGCTGAAATAAATAGAACTTCTGCATATAGACTCTATTACTTAACCCTTTCATTTTTTTAGGACGATTTTAGCACTATATTCTGGCTATCATTAGACGATTTTAAGTAGTGTATTTTATTTGTGGGATATACTACCTAATATTATCTAATGTTTGCCAGAATAAAGTGCAAACATCGTCCTCAAATATTGAAAGGGTTAAGTAATAGATGTATGTGTGGTCTGGTTCTGGACAATAATCCCTTACACTATGGTCATAGGTGGAAAGTCTAAGAAACCCATCACGAGTATCAGCGCGAGACTATAACCGTGTTCTCTTCGATGAGAACTAATATTGGTTCCTTAACCTCTACTGTACCAGAGGGTATTACCATAAATGTACCCTCCAGTACCAGGCAATGTAGCCAAAATGGCTTCAGAGTCGAGAGAGAACACCCTGCCACCTCAAAAGTTAGAGGAATACTGACCCAGCTAGCCTGCGGGAGCTTGGATCTAAGCTGAGAAGTGTTGCCAATGTCTTAGAGCAGTGCGTACAAGTCGTGGTACCAGGTACCGCTCGATACAGGTAGTTACAAGGGCCGCATATTATGGACGAACGTCGTCCGTCGCTGGTACTGACGAGTGACTTTTTTACTGTCAGCCCATGTCCGTCGCTGGTATAGAACGTGAATGAACGTCCGAGTTAGTACAGTGGTAGTGCAGGAGTCTGGTATGCTTACTGACCCATGTTTGAAACCGCGCCAGGCCCAGATATTTTCGGTCAAACAACATCCTAGCTAATCCATCAAACACCCTAAATAATCAATCAAACACCCTAAAAGGTATATTATAATAGTAGTGTACAGTATGTCCCGTTGTTTTCTATAGTTCCTCTTTCTAAGCTGCATAAAATCGTTCAATGATAACCAGAATATAATAAGGAAAAGCTTCCAGTTATTGAAATGGTTAATTTTAAAATATATCCGTGTATATCATATAAACATTATTGTACGTACATGAACATTCAAAATCCTCAACTCCGAAAAAACAAACTCCTTTAGAAAGAATACACTTAACCAATGAAACTAAAAAAAAAAAAAAAAAATTGAAAATACAAATATTCCCTTATATGATAATGATTTATGGTCCAATGCAGAAAACCGGTATATTATGGGCAACTCTGGAAGCTTGCGTCATTTTGTTTATGCAGATGATCCAGAATATAGTTTATAATTCAGGAAAGCATTGTTGGTCATGTCGGATGTTACAAAGCGTCCCTGAGTAACAATCTTGTAGGAAAATACCACTTTACGACGATGTTTTAGTTGGACCTTAACTTTACTGTTTTCCGGAAGTACAAGGCCTTGTGGCGTGTTGAAGCGATAGACCAGTGAAGGGATACCATCATATTGACAGTTACGCCACTCTTGACCTTTGACCTGGTCTCGGACAGTGGAGCAGGTCAGCCGAGTCTTATAGCGGCTCCAGAAGCCTTTTGGATCCTTGACCTTGACCTTAAGAAGTGTTGGCAATCTTAGGTCAGCTTTATCCACGGGAATCACCACCTCACTGATCCGCATAACAGTCGACGGCAGTGAGTTCATTTTATAAAGTTTATTAATGTTTGATATCAACACTAATATGGAACTTTATTTGTATGATAAAAGCTTAGCACTGTTATATATTGAATCAAAACCCAAAACCAATAATCACTAGCAGGTAAGGGAGAACAATAAAAACTCAACCTACCTCTGCGAACGACTGAATAACAATAACAGATCAACTGGTGTCACTGGAGAACAAGAAAATTCTTTATACTGTATACATATGATTCGTTTTATTAATTATGTGTTTATGACTGACCAATTACTGCTTAAATATCACAATTAATTGAGTAGTTAAATAATATAAATAAAATGGTCATAATATAAGCCGCCAACTAAATATTAGTAAATATTAAATAAAGCATGTTTGGTACTTTATAAAAGTTACTCCAAGATGAAACATTTTCTTTAATAATTGCCGATAAGAGAGAACGATAATTTACCAGTAACTTAAGAAAATATAAAGTTTTAAAAATTACAGCACACTGTTTACTTTTAGCACGTACAGATCAGTTCACGGGCAGCATGAAGTGCGGTAAGTTAAGGGTAGGCAGACCGTTTTTCTGAACCCCCTTCTCCCTAATGTTTAGCCCCACTAGTTTTGAGATTTAAGACGTTCGGCCCATTAGTTTGGCGATTTTAACACCTTTCGCCCCATTTCGTTGTCAATTTTAAGACTTCGTGCCATTTAGGTGTCGATTATTTCCTGGCGAGCGATAGCGAGCCTGCAATTTGAAGAGGAACCGGCCTTCAGCCGGTACATTTTCTACCGAAAAATGTACAAATTTATCTTGAAGGGGGTATATAGGGAGTGTTTTTCTAAGCTTGATGGAGGTCTAGGGAGGAAACTAAACAAATATATGAATAAATGAATTAATAGATCAAACAAACGGTCAGCCTCCCCTTAAAGGTTTGAGTGTGTGGTGTGTTAAGAGTTGAAAACAAAATTATAATTAGGATAAGGAAAGCGTTGTTTGGTGTTCCTAGCTTTGGCTAAGGTTAGGTTAGGAATAGGGAGGCTTCGGAATCCTCTTATAGTCTACTTTTGTCCAGCTGATGATAAATTGAATCCCTTAGTAGCTGATTTCTCGATAATTAATGGCAAAATATGAAACCACTATGGCTGTGTGTCGTATATTAAGCCAAGTGTTCATAATTAACAGCATATTTCGCTACAAAATCTACCTTACAGCTGAGTAATAAAGATAGTAACATGGCAATTTACCCTCAGCTGGAAAACAAATAAACTATAGTGATGTTGCTATACACTGTTCCAAATAAGTAGGCCAAAACTCTTGACCATTAACCTCTGTAACTAAAAAAAGAACTAGAGTAATAGAGCTATATGTCTACCGTTTGGGATGAGTCAACCAGGGAATACAGTACGAGGTGTGGAAATATACCGCCCATTTGCTCTACCCCTTTACGAGTTACAGAGGTTAGGGTCCACGAGTCAACCAGGGAATACAGTACGAGGTGTGGAAATATACCGCCCATTTGCTCCACCCTTTATTGAGTTACAGAGGTTAGGGTCCACGAGTCAACCAGGGAATACAGTACGAGGTGTGGAAATATACCGCCCATTTGCTCCACCCCTTATTGAGTTACAGAGGTTAGGGTCCACGAGTCAACCAGGGAATACAGTACAAGGTGTGGAAATATACCGCCCATTTGCTCCACCCCTTATTGAGTTACAGAGGTTAGGGTCCACTTATTTGGAAGAGGGTATAGGACCTGGGGATATCAGGGGCCTAGGTCAAGGTTATTTACTGTATCCAATATATTGTTAGCCTTATTCTGGCTCTCATTATACGAGTTTATACAGCCTAGGAAGGATCAGTGGGAATGATCGGGGTAAAGACCGTCTCAATCAACCCTCCGACTACCACACACTCTTCCTAATCTGCATCAAAACGTCGAATGTTAGCCAGAAAACAAAACAAGAGATGCGTATTGGAGCGTATTGAAAGGCGGGTCAATGTATAGTTTCTTACCCTCATGCAGTGTATGCATAAACTAATAAAATATGTATGTATGTACGGTCTCGCTAATAAGTCATGGCCCAGCTGTCATTGTGTTTGGCTCGCTCTGTGCTATATTTATGTATGTCAGCTGTTGAATAGGGTGGGTAAGTGTAGGAGCATGTTTGTATATCTCGCCTGACAGGAAAACATCATGTTGAGATATTACCGACACCCAATTATTGATCAAAATACACTTGGTGCCGAGACATCACTTATTAGGCCGACTGTACCCAGGCACATACCCCATTACTGGAGGTGGCCGACTCGAGACAGAGCTTGAACTAAAACACAATTTTAAGTTCTAATTCTTAGGGTTCGGGACCAATTTTGCGTTCCATCGCCCCTTTCTCTGTCTCGTCTCGTAGGTGAATTATACAAGGGGAGGAGGATTCCTAGCCTCCTGCCCCTAAGTAGGAAATTTAGTACAGGAAAAGAAACAGGCAGAAACGGCTAAGGTTGGGTAGAGGATGCCAAACCTCACTCTGGACAGGACCAGCCCTCACCCAATAAAGTATAAACAGATAATGATATCACTAACCAGGGTATGCATGTACAGTAGTGTAATTATTAAAGTATATACAGACGAACCAAAAAAGTATACCCACTAACCAGGGTATGCATGCAGGGTATACATAGCGTCACACAGTATTAAATTATATACAGACAAACCAAAAAGTACACCTCACTAACCACGGTATGCATGCAGTGTATACATATGAGTCCCATGATCGGTATACTAACCAGGGTATACAGTGTATGCAATGTATACATAACGTAATACAGTATAGAGAGATAATAAATCCACTAGCCAGGGTATACAAGCAGTGTATACATTAATAAGTATAAAGAGATAGCATACATAAAGCAATACATTATTAACATATGTATAGACGAACCAAAATGTACACCTCACTAACCAGGGTATGCATGCAGTGTATACATATGAGTCCCATGATCGGTATGCCCGCCAGACCAACCCAGAGCCCGGCGTTCATGAAGGCCTCGGGCATGGCTAGCAGTCCAGTGCCCAGGTTGCCCTTTAGTACGTGGATCATTGTCTCGCCATCACTGTTGGGGGAGAGAGAGAGAGAGGGGGGGTGAGGAGGGAGGGAGTGTGTGGGGGGTTTGGGGGGGAGAGAGACAGGGGGTGACAGAGAGAGAGAGGGAGTGCGGGGGAGGGGGGGGAGGAGAGGGGGGGGCGATAGAGAGAGAGAGGGGGAGGAAGGAGGGAAGGGGGCGATAGAGAGAGAGAGGGGGAGGGAGGGAAGAAAGAGAAAGAGAGGGAGGGAAGGGGTGAGGGGAGAGAGCGAGGGGGGGGGGGAGGAAGGGAGAAGGAAAGGTAAAGTGGAGGGATACAGTGTTGAGAGAGAGAGAGAGAGAGAGAGAGAGAGAGAGAGAGGGGGAGGGGAGAAAGAGAGTAAAACAAAAGTATTAATTATATTTTCCTAGCCTCCAACTGCCAACTGTTGATTCAATACTTCAACATAACAAAGTGGGGTATTAATATACCGGTATATTATGAGTGAGAAATTTCATTAAGGGGAGATTTCCACTTGAGGAATTATTTTCTGGACCCCTTTCTCCCTTATGTTTAGCCCCATTGCTTTTGAGATTTTCAGACGTTCACCCCATTTCTGTCAATTTTGAGACCTTCCGTGCCATTTAGGTGTCG
>CM064488.1:4593058-4595558 GCA_032716605.1 Paralithodes platypus
CCCCATCTGTACCGAGACGCCTTTAAGTTTTATTCTAGCTATTTTTTGACGATATTATGCAGTTTAAGAAGGATCTGTGGTAGTAAAAAGGGTTAAGTGGGATAGTTCGAAGCCTGTTAATTGCTGGAGGCCCTTTTTAAACTGAATAAATGCGTCTAATGATAGCCAGAATAATGTTATAAGGACGGCACGGTAATGAAGGGGTTAACAGGACGGCACGGTAATGAAGGGGTTAAAAGGATGGCACGGTAATGAAGGGGTTAAAAGGACGGCACGGTAATGAAGGGGTTAAAAGGACGGCACGGTAATGAAGGGGTTAAAAGGACGGTGCGGTAATGAAGGGGTTAAGAGAACGGCGCGGTAATGAAGGGGTTAAGAGGACGGCGCGGTAATGAAGGGGTTAAAAGGACGGCGCAGTAATGAAGGGGTTAAAAGGACGGCGCGGTAATGAAGGGGTTAAAAGGACGGCGCGGTAATGAAGGGGTTAAAAGGACGGCACGGTAATGAAGGGGTTAAGAGGACGGCGCGGTAATGAAGGGGTTAAAAGGACGGCACGGTAATGAAGGGGTTAAGAGGACGGCACGGTAATGAAGGGGTTAAAAGAACGGCACGGTAATGAAGGGGTTAAAAGGACGGCGCGGTAATGAATGGGTTAAGAGGACGGCGCGGTAATGAAGGGGTTAAGAGGACGGCGCGGTAATGAAGGGGTTAAAAGGACGGCGCGGTAATGAAGGGGTTAAAAGGACGGCGCGGTAATGAAAGGGTTAAAAGGACGGCGCGGTAATGAAGGGGTTAAAAGGATGGCACAGTAATGAAGGGGTTAAGAGGACGGCGCGGTAATGAAGGGGTTAAAAGGACGGCACGGTAATGAAGGGGTTAAGAGGACGGCACGGTAATGAAGGGGTTAAAAGGACGGCACGGTAATGAAGGGGTTAAAAGGACAGCGCGGTAATGAAGGGGTTAAAAGGACGGCGCGGTAATGAAGGGGTTAAAAGGACGGCGCGGTAATGAAGGGGTTAAAAGGACGGCGCGGTAATGAAGGGGTTAAAAGGACGGCGCGGTAATGAAGGGGTTAAAAGGACGGCACGGTAATGAAGGGGTTAAAAGGACGGCGCGGTAATGAAGGGGTTAAAAGGACGGCGCGGTAATGAAGGGGTTAACAGGACGGCACGGTAATGAAGGGGTTAAAAGGACGGCATGGTAATGAAGGGGTTAAAAGGACGGCGCGGTAATGAAGGGGTTAAAAGGACGGCACGGTAATGAAGGGGTTAAGAGGACGGCGCGGTAATGAAGGGGTTAAAAGGACGGCACGGTAATGAAGGGGTTAAGAGGACGGCACGGTAATGAAGGGGTTAAAAGAACGGCACGGTAATGAAGGGGTTAAAAGGACGGCGCGGTAATGAAGGGGTTAAGAGGACGGCGCGGTAATGAAGGGGTTAAGAGGACGGCGCGGTAATGAAGGGGTTAAAAGGACGGCGCGGTAATGAAGGGGTTAAAAGGACGGCGCGGTAATGAAGGGGTTAAAAGGACGGCACGGTAATGAAGGGGTTAAAAGGATGGCACAGTAATGAAGGGGTTAAGAGGACGGCGCGGTAATGAAGGGGTTAAAAGGACGGCACGGTAATGAAGGGGTTAAGAGGACGGCACGGTAATGAAGGGGTTAAAAGGACGGCACGGTAATGAAGGGGTTAAAAGGACGGTGCGGTAATGAAGGGGTTAAAAGGACGGCGCGGTAATGAAGGGGTTAAAAGGACGGCGCGGTAATGAAGGGGTTAAAAGGACGGCGCGGTAATGAAGGGGTTAAAAGGACGGCGCGGTAATGAAGGGGTTAAAAGGACGGCACGGTAATGAAGGGGTTAAAAGGACAGCGCGGTAATGAAGGGGTTAAAAGGACGGCGCGGTAATGAAGGGGTTAACAGGACGGCGCGGTAATGAAGGGGTTAACAGGACGGCGCGGTAATGAAGGGGTTAAAAAGACGGCACGGTAATGAAGGGGTTAAAAGGACGGCGCGGTAATGAAGGGGTTAAAAGGACGGCACGGTAATGAAGGGGTTAAAAGGACGGCGCGGTAATGAAGGGGTTAAAAGGACGGCGCGGTAATGAAGGGGTTAACAGGACGGCGCGGTAATGAAGGGGTTAACAGGACGGCACGGTAATGAAGGGGTTAAAAGGACGGCGCGGTAATGAAGGGGTTAACAGGACGGCGCGGTAATGAAGGGGTTAACAGGACGGCACGGTAATGAAGGGGTTAAAAGGACGGCGCGGGGTTAACAGGACGGCGCGGTAATGAAGGGGTTAACAGGACGGCACGGTAATGAAGGGGTTAAAAGGACGGCGCGGTAATGAATGGGTTAACAGGACGGCGCGGTAATGAAGGGGTTAACAGGACGGCACGGTAATGAAGGGGTTAAAAGGACGGCGCGGTAATGAAGGGGTTAACAGGACGGCACGGTAATGAAGGGGTTAAAAGGACGGCGCGGTAATGAAGGGGTTAACAGGA
>CM064488.1:4600558-4603058 GCA_032716605.1 Paralithodes platypus
CCTTGGGGCTGTTCGGCCAGGCAGCTTGGGGAACAACAACAACAACAACAACAACAACCCCTTCAGTACCGGCACCGTCCTTTTAACTTTATTCTGGCTACTATTAGACGATTTTATTCAGTTTAAAAAGGGCCTCCAGCAATTAACATGCTTTGAACTATCTCATTTAACCCTTTTCACTACCACAGATCCATTTTAAGCTGCACAAAATCGTCTAAATATAGCTAAAATAAACTTAAAGAGACGTCGCCGGTACAGAAGGGGTTAAGGCTGATACACGTACTTTCGAAGCTGTCTCGGCTGAATTGAAACTCTGAATGAACTTTTTACATATATTATACATTTCGAAGGTTTGTTAATTAATGAGATCGAAGCTTCAAACTGTATTAGAAGTATTGGCTGCGTCTTTATATCTATAGTAATTACTGTCATCAATGTCTAGCTTTGTTTACTACTTTGTTTACTATTACTACTTTGTTTACTACTTTGTTTATTATTACTACTTTGTTTACTATTACTACTTTGTTTACTATTACTACTTTGTTTACTACTTTGTTTACTATTACTACTTTGTTTACTACTTTGTTTATTATTACTACTTTGTTTACTACTTTGTTTACTATTACTACTTTGTTTACTACTTTGTTTACTATTACTACTTTGTTTACTACTTTGTTTACTATTACTACTTTGTTTACTACTACTTTGTTTACTATTACTACTTTGTTTACTACTTTGTTTACTATTACTACTTTGTTTACTACTTTGTTTACTATTACTACTTTGTTTACTACTTTGTTTACTATTACTACTTTGTTTACTACTTTGTTTACTATTACTGCTTTGTTTACTACTTTGTTTACTATTACTACTTTGTTTACTACTTTGTTTACTATTACTACTTTGTTTACTACTTTGTTTACTATTACTACTTTGTTTACTATTACTACTTTGTTTACTACTTTGTTTACTATTACTACTTTGTTTACTACTTTTTTTTTTTTTTTTTTTTTTTTTAACCACTCAGTCTGTGCATCCCCTCTTTGGACCCTAGACTAGGTCAGAATAGTCATCAAAGCGCCTGACTTTGTTGTCATTCAGCTACTTCCTATTCCGGGGTAAGCACTCAGACTCATCATCGTGGATTACTACTACTACATTGATTTTTATTTAATATTTGTCATACATTTCATGTTACTACTACTACTACCATCACCACCTCCACCATCACCACCACCACTACCTTATATTTAATATTGTACACATACTAAATTTCACAAGCATCAGATACTACTATTCTACACCATGCAACTTCAATCCAGTCTCCTTCCAATGCGACCCTCTGCCACTGCTGCCTCGTAGTCTACTTTGTTTACTACTTTGTGTACTACTACTTTGTTTACTATTACTACTTTATTTACTACTTTGTTTACTACTTTGTTTACTACTTTGTTTACTATTACTACTTTATTTACTACTTTGTTTACTACTACTTTGTTTACTACATTGTTTACTACTACTTTGTTTACTACTTTGTTTACTATTACTACTTTGTTTACTACTTTGTTTACTACTACTTTTTTTACTATTACTACTTTGTTTACTACTTTGTTTACTATTACTACTTTGTTTACTACTACTTTGTTTACTACTTTGTTTACTATTACTACTTTGTTTACTACTACTTTGTTTACTATTACTACTTTGTTGTTTACTACTACTTTGTTTACTACTTTGTTTACTACTACTACTTTGTTTACTACTTTGTTTACTATTACTACTTTGTTTACTATTACTACTTTGTTTACTACTTTGTTTACTACTTTGTTTACTATTACTACTTTGTTTACTACTACTTTGTTTACTATTACTACTTTGTTTACTATTACTACTTTGTTTACTACTTTGTTTAATATTACTACTTTGTTTAATATTACTACTTTGTTTACTACTTTGTTTAATATTACTACTTTGTTTACTATTACTACTTTGTTTACTACTTTGTTTACTATTACTACTTTGTTTACTACTTTGTTTAATATTACTACTTTGTTTACTACTTTGTTTAATATTACTACTTTGTTTACTATTACTACTTTGTTTACTACTTTGTTTACTATTACTACTTTGTTTACTATTACTACTTTGTTTACTACTTTGTTTACTATTACTACTTTGTTTACTACTTTGTTTACTACTTTGTTTACTATTACTACTTTGTTTACTACTTTGTTTAATATTA
Source organism: Paralithodes platypus (assembly GCA_032716605.1). Taxonomy (NCBI): domain Eukaryota; kingdom Metazoa; phylum Arthropoda; class Malacostraca; order Decapoda; family Lithodidae; genus Paralithodes; species Paralithodes platypus. The sequence continues at coordinate 4,602,801 of CM064488.1, forward strand.
CTACTTTGTTTACTACTTTGTTTAATATTACTACTTTGTTTACTATTACTACTTTGTTTACTACTTTGTTTACTATTACTACTTTGTTTACTATTACTACTTTGTTTACTACTTTGTTTACTATTACTACTTTGTTTACTACTTTGTTTACTACTTTGTTTACTACTTTGTTTAATATTACTACTTTGTTTACTACTTTGTTTAATATTACTACTTTGTTTACTATTACTACTTTGTTTACTACTTTGTTTACTACTA
>CM064488.1:4608058-4735614 GCA_032716605.1 Paralithodes platypus
GGGTGTAAATATATATCTTTGTCTATGTCCACTAAGTGATTTTATATAACATCTGTTGTCTGTGTATTTGTCTTGTTGTTGCAAGTGGGTCGAGTTTAATGGGAGGTTTCTAGTGTGTTGCTTAGACCTCCATCAAACTTAAAATTACATCCCCTAGATCCCCTTTCAAGATAAATTTGTACATTTTTCGGTAGAAAAATGTCCCGGCTGAAAGCCGGTTCCTCTTAAATTACAGGCTCGCTATCGCTCGCCAGGATAAAATAGACACCTAAATTGCACGAAAGGTCTTAAAATTGACAGAAATGGGTTGAAAGTTCTTAAAATCATCAAAATAATGGGGCGAACGTCTTAAAATTAGAAAAGCAATGGGGCTAAACATGAGGGAGAAAGGGGTCCAGAAAAAATTCCTCCAGGTGGATATCTCCCCTTAATGTCTCGTTTGAGCAAAGTGACAGATGTAGTGTGTCTGTAATCACGTCTGATCCATCTGGCAGCTTTGTTTTGTATGGCGTCTAGTTGGGTTATGTTGTTGTGAGTGTGGCCGAACAAGTGTTTTAAATGCTAGAATGTTGATGTTTGCGTTACACTTGGTGAGTTTCCTGCGCAGGAAGCCCAGGGTCCTTATTAGTCTTTGCGCTGACACTGCTAACGTGAGTGGTCCACCTCATGGTAATTCATTAACCCTTTCACGCATATGACGCGATTTTGAGCCTATTAGGGATACTTTAAAGCCTTTGTTACCATCAGGGGTATTTAGAAACCTTTAGTTTAGTTACTTCAACCTCTGCAGTTGTCTTTGAGTTAGCTGTGGGCCGAAAACTAATTTTTATAGAGGTAATTATAAGAGTGAGAGAACTCTATTTCTTATTGCTAATCTGGCAACCTCTGCGTCATAAATGCGTGAAAGGGTTAAGAATGTTGCATATATAACAATTATGGCTCTAAATCTTATCATTTTGTGTTCACCCATTTATACACGCAATGATCTAAGCATATTAACCCTTTCAGTACCGGCAACGTGTGTTATAGTATATTCTAGCTATATTTAGACGATTTTATGCAGTTTAAGAAGGATGTGTGTGTAGTCAAATGGGTGACGTGAGATAGTTCCAAGCCTTTTAATTGCAGGACGACCTTTTTAAGCTGAAAAAGGCATCCAATAATACCCAGCACAAATGTAAAAATACGACACCGGTAAAGAAGGGGTTAAGGAATCTAGTTTGTTTATTTCCGGTAAATTGTCATGGTTCCGTCTTGTTTACTAAAGCATCTAGTTTGTTTGTTTCCGGTAAATTGTCATGGTTCCGTCTTGTTTACTAAAGCATCTAGTTTGTTTATTTCCGGTAAATTGTCATGGTTCCGTCTTGTTTACTAAAGCATCTAGTTTGTTTATTTCCGGTAAATTGTCATGGTTTCGTCTTGTTTGACTAAAGCATCTAGTTTGTTATTTCCGGTAAATTTGTCATGGTTCCGTCTTGTTTACTAAAGCATCTAGTTTGTTATTTCCGGTAAATTGTCATGGTTCCGTCTTGTTTACTAAAGCATCTAGTTTGTTTATTTCCGGTAAATTGTCATGGTTCCGTCTTGTTTACTAAAGCATCTAGTTTGTTTATTTCCGGTAAATTGTCATGGTTCCGTCTTGTTTACTAAAGCATCTAGTTTGTTTATTTCCGGTAAATTGTCATGGTTCCGTCTTGTTTACTAAAGCATCTAGTTTGTTTATTTCCGGTAAATTGTCATGGTTCCGTCTTGTTTACTAAAGCATCTAGTTTGTTTGTTTCCGGTAAATTGTCATGGTCCCGTCTTGTTTACAAAAAGCATCTAGTTTGTTTATTTCCGGTAAATTGTCATGGTTCCGTCTTGTTTACTAAAGCATCTAGTTTGTTTGTTTCCGGTAAATTGTCATGGTTCCGTCTTGTTTACTAAAGCATCTAGTTTGTTTGTTTCCGGTAAATTGTCATGGTTCCGTCTTGTTTACTAAAGCATCTAGTTTGTTTATTTCCGGTAAATTGTCATGGTTCCTTCTTGTTTACTCGGCTGTTACGAACATTGTGAAGCTAAATACGGTGTTGTTCTCCATTATGACACCTTGGGCATTCAGGGGGTACTGCTGGGTTTTTGGTCTATATATTTATTTAGTTTTGAGTTTCCTCGCTAGACCTCCACCAAGCTTAAAATTACACCCCCCCACCCCCACCCCCCACCCCCAAGACCCTCCTTCAAGATAAATTTGTAAATTTTTATGCCGAAAAATGTACCGGCCGAAGGCCGGTCCCTCTTCAATTTCAGGCTCGCTATCGCTCGCCAGGAAAAATACGACACCTAAATGGCACGAAAGGTCTTAAATTTTACAGAATTGGGGCGAAAGTTTTTAAAATCGCCAAACTAATGGGGCGAACGTCTTAAATATCAAAATCAATGGGGCTTAACATGAAAGAGAAGGAGGTCCAGAAAAATATCCCTCCAGTGGAAATCTCCCTAATATAACATAGAGACTTGGTAGGCTTATATTTTGCCATTAAGGGAGGGGTTTTTTCTGGACCCCCTTCTCCTTCCTGTTTGGCCCCATTATTGTTGAGACTTTTAAGGTATTCGTCCCATTATTTGGCGATTTTAAGACCTTCCGTCCCATTCTGGTGTCGATTTTTTCCTGGCAAGCGATAGCGAGCCTGTAATTAAAGCGGAATTGGACTTCGGCCGGGGCATATTTCTACCGAAAAATGCACAAATATGTTTCGAGTGTATTTTATTTACCTTGATGGAAGTTTAGGGAGGTAACTAACAAAATAATTATAATAAATATATAATAAATTAATTGATAAATAAATGTATTTTATATAGCTTTCTAAGGCCGGTGTCACACGAGCCATTTTTCGAGCAATTTTTACGGGCAATTTTGGTCTGGCAGCTTCAAAAATTACACTTTATCAGAATTCACCCGCCTAACATACTCTACCTTCAGTCTAGTTACCGATACCAGTGCAAAAAAGTGCCGAAATAATACGAGAAAAAAATTGCTCATGGAAAAATTGACGGAAAAAGCGCTCGTGTGACAGCGGCTTAAGGGGAGGTTTTTAGTTTGGTCCCTAGACCTCCATCAAGCTTAAGATTACACCCCCTTGAGCCCCTTTCAAGATAAATTTGTAAATTTTTCGGTAGAAAAATGTCCCGGCTGAAAGCCGGTTCCTCTTAAATTACAGGCTCGCTATCGCTCGCCAGGATAAAATCGACACCTAAATTGCACGAAAGGTCTTAAAATTGACGGAAATGGAGCGAAAGTTCTTAAAATCGCCAAACTAATGGGGCGACTGTCTTAAAATCTCAAAAGCAATGGGGCTAAACATGAGGGAGAAAGGGGTCCAGAAAAAAATCCCTCAAGTCGATATCTCCCCTTAACAGGTCTAGAATATGAATGCATAATTTGAACGGTCTACGAAAGTTCACATGTTCTAAAATGAGAGGTAATAAGTTGCTATGTCCACTGAACGAAACAGACTGATTTATAATATATGTTCATCTTGACACTTATAGTATATAGTTTTGTTATAGTTGTAGAGTTTGAACACAAGATTTGAACAGTGAAGAAACCGTCTATGTTCAACTGTTTCGAGATTATGAACACACGATTTGAACAGTGAATAAAACGTCTATGTTCAACTATTTCGGGATTATGAACGCACGATTTGAACAGTTAATAAAATGCTTATGTTCAACTGTTCGGAGATGAGTGGGGCTAAGTTGTTCTATCCACTGCTAGAGAGAGAGAGAGACTGACTGAGGTTTAGAGTGTATTAATGTTGGTGTAATGGTTGGGATGTGTGTGTGTGTGTGTGTGTGTGGGGGGGGGGGGGTAATGTGTGCTGTAGGGGGGATTTATTTGCTCATGTGTATATATCTTCTAATATTTTGTTAGTTTCCTCCCTAGACCTCCATTAAGCTTTAAAAAAAACACCCCCTAGACTCCCCTTCAAGATAAATTTGTAAATTTTTCGATAGAAAAATATCCCGGCCGAAGGCCGATTTCTCTTAAAATTACAGGTTCGCTATCGCTCGCCAGGAAAAAATCGCCACCTAAAGGGCACAACAGATCTTAAAATTGACAGAAATGGGGCGAAAGTTCTGAAAATCGCCAAATTAATGGGGTGAACGTCTTAAAATCTCAAAAGCAATGGGGTTAAACATGAAAAAGAATGGGTGTCCAGAACAAAAACGTCAATGTTCAACTGTTTTGGAGATAAGTTGCTCTATTGACTGCTAGAGAGAGAGACAACTGGGGTTTAGAGTGTGTTTAATGTGGTAGTGGTGTTTTAAGGGGGAGTTAGTTGCTTTTTCTCCCTCGTGTTTAGTCCCATTAGTTTTGTGATTTTAAGACGTTTGCCCCATTAGTTTGGCAATTTTAAGACGTTTGCCCCATTAGTTTGGCAATTTTAAGACCTTTCGCCCCATTTATGTGCAAATTATTAAGACTTTTCGTGTCACTCAGGTGTCGGTTTTTTCCTGGCGAGCGATAGCGAGCCTGTAATTAACGAGGAGCCTTCTACCGAAAAATGTACAATTATATACAGAAGGGGGATCTTGTTTTTTTTTTTTTTTAAGTCTGGGAGGATTAGGGAGGAAACTACGATAATAATGCAAATATAACAGTTTTAGAATATGAACACACGATTTGAACAGTCTGTAATATGGCTATGTTCAACAGTTCTAGAGTATGATGAACCCACGATGATTTGAACAGTGTACAGTCGAGGTTTAATAAGTGTTGTCATCATATATTTCGCAACATTTCGGACACTGACTAATACTGTGAGGGATAAGCACTTTTCCCAGTAACTATAAAGATACCAATAACACTTTTTGAGCGAAAACCACTGGAATCTATGACAACACTTAAAGGGAGGTGTTTAGTTTCCTCCCTAGACTTCCATCAAGCTTAAAATTACATTCCCTAGACCCCCTTTCAAGATAAATTTGTACATTTTTTGGTAGAAAAATGTCTAGGCCGAAGGCCGGTTCCTCTTAAATTACAGGCTCGCTATCGCTCGCCAGGAAAAAATCGACACCTAAATGGCACGAAAGGTCTTAAAATTGACAGAAATGGGGCGAAATGTTTTAAAATCGCCAAACTAATGGGGCGACCGTCTTAAAATCTCAAAAGCAATGGGGTTAAACATGAGGGAGAAAGGGGTCCAGAAAAAAATCCCTCAAGTGGATATCTCCCCTTAATACCCCACGATTGTACAATACATTTACGTTAAACAGTTTGCGAGATCAAAGTGGATAAGTTGCTCTATTCACCGCTGGAGAGAGACTACTGAGGGTTAGAGTGGATTAATGTGTTAGTGGTGTGTTAATGGTGGTGTAATGCTTGTGTTATGTGTGTGGGGGGGAGGGGGAGGGGGGTTAATATGTGTTTAATGACGTCATACTGTTTACTTTGTGGGTAAGGGAGGGAGGACTATCGTTGTTGTTGATGTTGTTGTAATGTTGATTCTTTCTGATTCTGCAATGTTGGTTTTGGGATGGTTGTGGTGGGTGATGAGTGTGTAATCAGTGTGTAATAAGTGTGTAATCAGTGTGTAATAAGTGTAATAAGTGTCTAATAAGTGTGTAATAATGTAATCAGTGTGTAATAAGTGTAATAAGTGTGTAATAATGTAATCAGTGTGTAATAAGTGTGTAATCAGTGTCTAATAAGTGTGTAATAATGTAATCAGTGTCTAATAAGTGTAATAAGTGTAACAAGTGTGTAATCAGTGTGTTATAAGTGTGTAATAAGGGTAATAACTGTAATAAGTCCTGGCGAGCGATAGCGAGCCAGCATTATATGAAGAAATCCGGCTTCGGCAGAGACATTTTTCTACCGAAAAATTTACAAATTTAGCCTACTGTCAAAAACATTTTAAAAATATGCTGGCTCGCTACCGCTCACCAGTAAAAAAATTACACCTGGATGGGGATAAACGTCTTAAAACAGTAGGCTGAATGGGGCCGAATGGATACAAGCCAGAGAAAGAGAGAAAAGGAGAGAACATAAAGCAGGTCACCTCCCTTAATTTGAAAGCTGCCAGACTACAATTATTGCTCGTAAGAATTGACCACTTGCGAGTTTCAACCTATAAGGAAGTTGGAGCCGTGAACATCGATTTTTAAAGCGAAATGCAATAATAATGTAGGTTTCTGATGGATGAAAAGTATGTTAATTGGGCATTATGTATTTATGTATTATGTATTATGTATTATGTATTATGTATTGTATTTAATTGTAATGTATTTATGTATTATGTATTATTATTATGTATTATTATGTATTTATTATGTATTTATGTATTTATGTATTATGTATTATTATTATGTATTATTATGTACGTATGTATGATGTATTATGTATTTATGTATTATGTATTTATGTATTATGTATTATGTATTATGTATTATGTATTTATGTATTATGTATTTATGTATTATGTATTTATGTATTATGTATATATGTATTATGTATTTATGTATTATGTATTTATGTATTATGTATTATGTATATATTTATGTATTATGTATTTATGTATTATGTATTATGTATTTATGTATTATGTATTATGTATTTATGTATTATGTATTATGTAGTGTGTATTTAAATATTATGTATCTATTGTGTATTTATGTATTATGTGTATTTATGTATTATGTGTATTTATGTATTATGTATTCTATGTATTTATGTATTATGTATTTATGTATTTATTTATGTATTATGTATTCTATGTATTTATGTATTATGTATTTATGTATTATGTATTTGTATTATGTATATGTATTATGTATTTATGTATTATGTTTATGTATTATGTATTTATGTATTATGTATGCATTATGTATTATGTATTATGTATATATGTATTATGTATTTATCTATTATGTATATATGTATTATGTATATGTATATGTATTATGTATTATGTATGTATTATGTATTATGTATTATGTATTATGTATTATGTTTTGTATTATGTATATATGTATGTAGTATATATTATATGTATTATGTATTATGTATTTATGTATTATGTATTATGTAATTATGTATTTATGTATTATGTATTTATGTATTATGTATTTATGTATTATGTATTTATGTATTATGTATTTATGTATTATGTATTTATGTATTATGTATTTATGTATTATGTATTATGCATTTATGTATATGTATTATGTATTATGTATTTATGTATTATGTATTTATGTATTATGTATTTACAGTATGTATTTATGTATTATGTATTTATGTATTATGTATTTATGTATTATGTATGTATTTATGTATTATGTATTATGTATTTATGTATTATGTATTTATGTATTATGTATTATGTATTATGTATTTATGTATTATGTATTATGTATTATGTATTATGTATTTATGTATTATGTATTATGTATTATGTATTATGTATTATGTATTATGTATTAGTATATGTATTATGTATTATGTATTATGTATTATGTATTATGTATTATGTATTATGTATTATGTATTATGTATTTATATTTATGTATTTATGTATTATGTATATGTATTATGTATTTATGTATTTATGTTTATATGTATTTATGTATTATGTATTTATGTATATGTATTTATGTATTTATGTATTATGTATTATGTAGATGTATTGTTTATGTATTATGTTTATGTATTATGTTTATGTATTATGTTTATGTATTATGTTTATGTATTATGTTTATGTATTATGTTTATGTATTATGTTTATGTATCATTTATGTATTATGTATTTATGTATTTATGTATTATTTTGGGGGTATATGTATTTATGTATTATGTAATGTATATGTATTTATGTATTATGTATTATGTATTTACCGGTATTTATGTATTATGTATTTATTTGTATTATGTATTATGTATATGTATTATGTATTATGTATTATGTATTATGTATTATGTATTATATTATTATTATGTATTATGTATTATGTATTATATATTGTATATGTATTATGTATTTATGTATTATGTATGTATGTATTATGTATTATGTATATATGTATTATGTATATATGTATTATGTATTTATGTATTATGTATATATGTATTATGTATTATGTATTATGTATTTATGTATTATGTATTATGTATTTATGTATTTATGTATTATGTATTTATGTATTATGTATTTATGTATTATATATTTATGTATTATGTATATATGTATATATGTATTATGTAAATATGTATTATGTAATTATGTATTTATGTATTACGTATTATGTATTATGTATTATGTATTACGTATTATGTATTATGTATTTATGTATTATGTATTTATGTATTATGTATTTATGTATTATGTATTTATGTATTATGTATTATGTATTTATGTATTATGTATTTATGTATTATGCATTTATGTATTATGTATTTATGTATTATGTATTTAGTATTTATGTATTTATGTATTTAGTATTTATGTATTATGTATTTATATATTATGTATTTATGTATTATGTATTTATGTATTATGTATTTATGTATTATGTATTATGTATTTATGTATTATGTATTTATGTATTATGTATTTATGTATTATGTATTTATGTATTATGTATTTATGTGTTATGTATTTATATATGTATTACGATCATATTTTAGCTGGTCATTCTGCTAAATATCGATGTAAACAACTCCAACTTCCTTATAGCCTGAAACTCGCAAGTGGTTAATTGCCCGTAAGAATTGACAGGAAAATCGCTCGTGTGACACCGGTTAAGGGGAGGTATTTAGTTTGTTCCCTAGACCTCCATCAAACTTAAAATTACACCCCCTTGAGTCCCTTTCAAGATACATTTGTACATTTTTCGGTAGAAAAATGTCCCGGCCGTAGGCCGATTCCTCTTAAATTACAGGCTCGCTATCGCTCGCCAGGATAAAATCGACACCTGAATTGCACGAAAGGTCTTAATATGGGGTGAAAGTTCTTAAAATCGCTAAACTAATGGGGCAAACTTTTTATAATATCAAAAGCAATGGGGCTAAACATGAGGGAGAAAGGGGTCAAGAAAAAAATCCCTCAAGTGGAGATCTCCCCTTAATGGGTACCAGTCAATTATTATTATTATTATTATTATTATTAGGGGACGAAGGGGTTCGTCCCCTACGGGGAACCCCTATTGTAATCATTAAACCTGGGATTTCATCCAAATTCTTCTTACGCGCCGGTTTCGACGCAATAACTCCAGAACCGCTTTTTGGATCGGGATCAAACTTTCACAAGAGGTGCGTTTTTGTATTAGGCAACTTTTGATATGCTAAACATCCGGCATGGCGGCCAAACAGGTCCGTGGCAGCCGATTTCCCGAACAACTTGACGCCTAAATACCGTCTCTCCCACTCACAGGAAACGACTGGGCTTTGGCATACGCACTCCCCTACTAATGCTCCGCAAATTTTATAGAGAAGGTTTTGCTTTTGCACGTGGGGGTTTTTCCGGCAATCTTGAAAAAACCTCTAATTCCACTTAAAATTCCACATCTTGAAAACTACGCCGATGATCAGAGCCATGCTTGCGTAGTTGGGTGAGGCTCGCGATTCCGAACGTTTTGATACCAAAAAAATATAAATGGGTGGAATAGTTTGGCCGCAGCATTGAAAACTGTCTATTCTTAAATTACTTTAAAACCGAATTCGCTACCCACACAAAGTTTACCGTCTACAGTCCATAGGCTTCCACGCATCCCCCAGTTTTGCTTAATAACATAATCTCTTTATTATTCAGATCTATAATTTGTTTGTTATTTAACTCTCTCAAAACAGTTCGAGTCCCTACGAATTCCAGCAATTATTTAGCCAACCTACCTATACATACCTACCCTACCAAATAATAATGATAAATTCAAATTTATTTTTGGTGAGTGACAGAGTATTGGCTAAGGTTTTTAACAATTCCTCCCTTTGCCAAATGCTTATGGACCTTTAAAGTTTTGGCAATTGCCCGTGTGACTCGTATTTTAACCCTCCTAAAGTGTTACCACGAAATACCGCTAGATCCTTTCTCAAAAGTCGCTAGCATGTTGCTACATAGCCAAACAATTTTTTTTTTTTTTTTTTTTTTTTTCTATGTGATTGAGGGAGGCAAAAGGCATAACTGCCTATAGCGAGTGCCTCCCCCATAGTTGAAAGAGTGACAGGGCCAAAATCAAGGGACGTTCGAGCCAAAATGCCTGGACACACGGAGTTTGAAGCAATTTAAGTCATAGGAAGAGGGAAAGACTGATTCTGGGAGAGAGTTCCAGAGCTCAGCTGTTGAGTAGAAGAAAGTTTGAGAGTAACGTTTCACTCTTGGGTTGGAGAGTTGCACAGAGTAGGGGTGGGATTGAGTTGCAAGACGGGTACCACGTGCCCTACGTAAAGGAGGTGGTATGCACTGGGATAGCTCTGAGGAACACTGATTATTATAGTAGCGATAGAATAGCGAGAGAGATGCAACATTGCGGCGGAGAGAGAGAGATTGCAGAGAGTTGGTGAGTGGACGGGAGTTAATGATACGAAAGGCCTTCCTTTCAACTTTGTCTAGGAGAGCAGTGTGAGAGGAACCTCCCCACACATGTGAACAATACTCAATACAAGGGCGCACTATGCCCCTGTACAGAGCAAGAAGCTGTACAGGGGAAAAGAACCCCCTAAGGCGGTTGAGCACACCCAGCTTCTGGGAGGCTGCCTTAGCAAGACTGGTAATATGGTCCTTCCAAATGAGAGCAGAAGAAAAAGAGACACCAAGAATATTGAGAGAAGATGAAGGGTTGATTTTTGTATTGTTGAAGAATAAGGGATAGTCCGCTGGGAGATCCTGACGGGTAGATAGATGGAGAAATTGGGTTTTGGAAGCATTAAAGTTAACAAGGTTTTCTCTAGATATAAAAGAAATGGCTGCTAGATTGAAGTAAATAGCTCTACATTTAGCGGTAATATGTAGCTTTACAACTGGCAACACTGCAACCACCACCTCCCTCCCTCCCTCCCAGTATGTCTCCACAAAATACCGCTAGATCCTTTCTCAAAAGTCGCTAGCATGTTGCTACATAGTCAAACAATGTTAGAATAATGCTGCAATTTCTAAAGAGTTTTGGTTTGTTTGTTTTGCAAATTTTACAATGTAATATGACGAGAATGTCTGAAATTTTTAAATTATCCCTAGTAAATCTCTCTAGATATGAAAAAATGGCTTCTAAATTGAAGTAAATAGCTCTACATCTAGCGGTAATATGTAGCGATACAACTGGCAACACTGCCTAAGTGTTACACCAAAATACCGCTAGATCCTTTCTCAAAAGTCGCTAGCATGTTGCTACATAGTCAAACAATGGTAGAATAATGCTGCAATTCCTAAAGAGTTTTGGTTTGTTTGTTTTGCAAATTTTACAATGTAATATAACTAGAATGACTGAAATTTTCAAATTATCCCGAGTAAATGTCTCTAGATATGAAAAAATGGCTGCTAAACTGAAGTAAATATAGCTCTACATCTAGCGGTAATATGTAGCAGTACAACTGGCAACACTGCCTACAACCACTACCTTCCCCTACCCTCCCCGGTGGACTCATCACCCTGGTACACAAAGAAATATCATACATAGTAACCAGTGTACAAACCAAATTCCTCCTCCCCCCAAATGATAACACAACAGAAATACAGTCAATTAAAATACGCACTGGCAACAACTCCAACATAACCATCATAAACACATACATCCCTCCCCAAACATCCCCTACAGTACCAAATGAATACAGACCACACTTACAACACATCACAAACACCCCACACACCCCACACATCATCCTGGGTGGTGACTTCAACGCCAAGACGTCGGCCTGGTTTGTCGACAACCCCTACACAGACAGAGGGCTGGTACTACAAAACCAAACCGATAACCTCATCATCCTTAACGACATCCATCAACATACCCATATTCCTCACCAAGCCCTCTATAACCCATCATCTCCAGACATCACCTTTTGCTCCCCAGAACTCGCCCCCACAACATCCTGGAGGGTGGTCAGAACCTTAGGCTCTGACCACCTCCCGATCATTATCACCACCAAAACCAGACTCACCCCAGCTAGCCACAAACACACATACACCAATTATAAAAGAGCTAACTGGGAAGCATTCACAAATGAGACAGAACAACACTTCACAACTCTAAACAGTACACCCATCACTAACATCAACAATGCTGTACACATACTCAATAAAACTATCCAAAACGCTGACAAGAAACACATTCCAAGAGGTAACAGAAAAAGACACAACCCCAACTTCACACCAGAAATTCAAAACCTCATCAGACAACGCGACAAACGCTGACAAGAAACACATTCCAAGAGGTAACAGAAAAAGACACAACCCCAACTTCACACCAGAAATTCAAAACCTCATCAGACAACGCGACATACTGAAACACTCCCCAGCACCCCACACACAAGACATCACACAACAAATTCAAGCACTCAACACCCAAACTAACAACAAAATACAAGAACAACAAAAACTAAATTGAAATAACTTCCTACAAACACTTGATCACAAAACAAACCCAAAAAAACTCTACAAAACACTAAACAGCATCACACTTTCCAACAGCAACACAACACAATCACATGCTGCAATCACAACAACAGACTCTACTCCTTCAGACTCTACTCCTTCATGTAAACAACAAGCAAACACTCTCATCAATCACTTTTCACATGTCAGCCACCTAAAACCTCACAAAGACGACCGACGTGTCATCCCACGTAAGAGACAATTCCCCACAGACCCTGACTATACACCCTTCACCAATCACCAGACAAAGCATATCATCAACAATCTCAAGCACTCACCCGCCTGTGGCCTAGACAACATAAGCAACATACACCTCAGACACCTGGGACCACAAAGCATACAAGCACTCACTAACATATCAAACTACAGCTATTCACACAACACAATACCAGACATTTGGAAGCATGGTATCATCATCACATTCCCCAAACCCAACAAAGACCCCACGCTACCCTCCTCGCACCGCCCCATCACACTCCTTTGCTCCCCCTCCAAAGTCATGGAACGCCTAGTATTACAACTAATTACACCTGACCTACCCCTAGCTCCAACACAACATGGCTTTAGGCCACTGCACTCCACAAACACTCTTCTCACAGACCTTACACAAAGAACTTTCGACGGCATCAACTCAGCTAGACCACCACACAGATCACTATTAGCCACACTCGACATTAGTAAAGCCTTCGATGCCATCCCCCGCCACAACCTAACAAACAAAATCTACAACACAAACATGCACAACAACACAAAAAGGTGGCTGGCCAACTTCCTAGCAGGCAGATGTGCACACGTATCTTTTGCCGGTCAGTCATCTAAAATCAGAAACTTTCCAAACGGAGTCCCACAAGGATCCGTCCTATCGCCCACACTCTTCAATCTGTACATGCACGATATAACTACACCCAATACGCCCCAAATAAACTTAGCCTCCTATGCAGATGACATAACACTCACATGCACACACCATGACCCAAAAAGAGCAACAGATCTCCTTCAACCCTATCTCAACACACTACATGGCTGGTGCACTACAAACAGACTTAATCTAGCCCCAGCCAAATCCACCGCAACCCTGCTCACAAGTTGGACAGGAGAACACGAATACATCCCTCAACTCACCATAAACAACACTCCCCTAACACATACACACACACCCAAAATCCTAGGAGTAACATATGATACTCATATGACATTCAAACAGCACACCACAAACATTAAAAAGAAACTGACACCCAGACTTAACGCCCTCAGGTCACTTGCTCACACAAAATTTGGACACAACAAAGAAACTACCACCACAGTATATAAACAATACATAAGATCAGTGATGGAATATGCAAGCCCAGCCTGGGCTTCTAACCTAGCTGAAACACATCATAAGACCTTACAGACTATTCAAAACAAAGCCCTGAAGATCATTACAGGCTGCACAGCTACTGCACCCACAGATCACCTACATCAAGAAACCAAAATCCTCAAAGTCAAAGACCATCTGGACATGAGAGGCACTCAATTCCTGGCAGCAGCCTCCACGAACCAAGACCACCCACTAAACTACATGGCAACACACCCACAGACACCAAGAAATATCAAAACAACACCCAGCACACGGTATCACACACAATTATTGTCCTCTCTCCCTCCCTGCCCACCCCGAACCAACTTCCAGAAGCACATCCATACTCATATCTCTCACCGATCCATCCACTCACTCACAGACAACACGCAGCTGCATGCACGACCTCCCGAAATCCATCCTTCCGAATCCTCCCTTCCTCGCGAGGACAGAGTCCACCTGGCCAGGCTGAGATGCGGACACCATCCAGCTCTCCTGAGCTATCAGAAGAGACTGGATGACTCCGTTGTCGATGCCTGCCCGGGATGTAACACAGCACCCCATACCATTAAACACATCATAGAAGACTGCATTTCACACAACCACTTACGCCAACAACACAATCTACACTCAATGAGAGCTCTGTGGGAAAGCCCGATCGTGGCCATGGCCTTTCTCAGGGACTCGGGGCTGTTCGGCCAGGCAGCTTAGGGAACAACAACAACAACAACAACCCTCCCCAGAGACTCGCACCCGCATCTACAGTACGTCTCTCCCTCCCCCCATCCCCATTCCATCACTTTGTATGTACGATATTATTTCCGTCTTTTTTACTGTCTATGGATTAAGTTATTGGTGTTCACTCTTGACATATGTGCCCTGCTACTTCTGTATGCATACATAATAGCATGAAAGTGATCAATACGTGCATATGAAGCTATGTATCTCGTATAGTATATCGGGGTTCTCTTCCCTTCCATCGGTCCACCCCTTATACCTCCCTCCCTCCTCCCTATCCCATATGTGTAAACATTATATTTTAGCTTTCCGAAGGTAAATACGTACTTCCGATAAATATCTAGCCTTGTATTTAAATCATGAATCCTGTTTAATGTCATTATTTAATAAAAACATGTGTAAGGGTTACATTTATACACAGGATAAGATAAGCAAATACAAACCTCAGAGCATAATCATTGGCGATGAGTGTGTATGATAATGTAAACAGGACAGTTCGTCGCTAGATAGGCGTGCTTGTGTGATGGTCTTGTGTAGCTATGTGTGTGCTTGTTTGAGTGTTGCTATAGGCTACGCATTAGTTATCTCTCTCTCTCTCTCTCTCTCTCTCTCTCTCTCTCTTTCTTATTTATCGCTGTCTTCCATACGATTACGACATACTGTACTAGTGCATGAGAACAGGAAATAGGGAGCCTCGCTCTCTCTCTCACAAATGAGAACATAAGTAAACAGGAGTCTGCAGAGAGGCGATTGGCTATAGGACTCGGTAGCCTATTCCACATATCTACAACTCTGTTACTAAACGAATAGAGGCAGATCCCTTACACACCCGTCTCTCTCTGTAGCTCGTTTGTTTGCACACCGGTACAAATGAGTCAGATTCCTTACATATGATGAACATGGGAATCTGCAGTGACACAAGTGGCCCACAAAAGGCAGATCCCTTTCACATCTAACCCATTTCGTCCATATGACTATCTGATTTTAACTTGAAATTCTCTATTGTTCTTGGTCCCACTATAGCACTAGGTAGCCTATTTCACATATCTACGACTCTGTTATGAGAGGCAGATCCCTTACACAGCCAATCTCTCTCTTTTATTTGCACACTGGTACAAAGGAGGCAGATCCTTACACATGCTACCAAGATGAAAATGGGAGTCTGCAGAGAGCCGATTGGCCCACACACGGCAGATCCCTTTCACACCCAATCCATCTCGTCTTATCAAATTTTATGTTGAAGCTCTATTGTCATTGATCCCACTATAGCACTTGGTAGCCTATTCCACATATCTACAACTCTTTTACCAAGCGAATAGAGGCAGATCCCTTACACAGCCAATCTCTTTCTCTCTCGCTCTTGTTTGTTTGCACACCGGTACAAATGAGGCAGATCCCTTACACATGCAACCAAGATGAAAATGGGAGTCTGCAGAGAGCCAAGTGGCCCACATGAGGCAGGTCCCTTTCACACTCAACCCATCTCATAAACGTTACCTGTTATTTACACTACTTACTATATACCCACCCATGTTATCATATACCTGCAACCAAAACACAATTGTAAGAAATAGGAACATAAGAAAATGGGAGTCTGTAGAGAGCCAATTGGCCCACACAAGACAGATCCTTTTCACACCCAACCTATCTTATAAAAACTCTCTCATTTATCTCTGTCTTCCTTACATTTATGACATCCTAGTGACCTAGTCTCTCTCTCTCTCTCTCACAAATGAGAACATAAGAAAACCGGAGTCTGCAGAGAGCCGATTGGCCCACACGTCAGATCCCTTTCACACCCAACCCATCCCGCGCTCTCTCTCTCTCTCTCTCATATTTATCGCTATCTTCCTTACGTTTATGACACCCTATTCTCTCGCCATACTCCCTCTCTCCTTCACAAATGAGAAAATAAGAAAACGGGAGTCTCCAGAGCCGATTGACCTACACATGGCAGATCCCTTTCACACCCAACCCATCTCGTTCTATCTAATTTCAAGTTGAAGCTCTATTGTTCTTGATCCCATTATAGCACTCGGTAGCCTATTCCACATATCTACAACTCTGTTACTAAACGGATAGAGGCAGATCCCTTTTACAGCCAATCTCTCCCTCTCTCGCTCTTGTTTGTTTGCACAATCTGCTCCTTCTGTAGTTTCTCCATGCCCGATAAGTTAAATGATCTTTTGATATCTGTGACACAGCATCTGTATCCAACACAATACCCTGCTTGCAAAACCGTCGAACCCCGGACAACGTTGCTTGCAACTTTAATTATTATTATTATTATTATTATTATTATTATTATTATTAAAACCCATGGCCACCACTATAATCAGTTCATTCTAGGTTGGGCAGAAATCCTAACCTCTAACCTCTGTAACTCAAAAAAGAAGACTTAGCTAGGCAATAGGTGTGAAAATTGACAGCTCATTTGCTTTAGCCCTTTTTTATTTATAGAGGTTAGAGGTTACGATTTCTGGCCAACTTATAATGAACGGACTATAACAGGAAATTTAATTAACCCTTTGAAGCACTGACGCGTTTTAGCAGTTTATTTGGGCTACCATTAGACGATTTTATGCAGCTTAGGAAGTATCTGTGGGTATTAAAAGGGTAAATACTATCTCAAACAACCCTTTGACTTCCATATACCGTTACTAATCTGAATAAAATTGTCTAATAGTAGCCAGAAACAGAACAGAAACGCCTATTGGAGCTTGAAAGGGTTAATAAGTAAGCCTTGCACGCAATGAACACATCCAGCAACCAGATTATCTCCTTGTTGTCTATATTGGCAATACTCACTAACTCCCCTACAATCAAGGGCCAACACATGATGAGCTTAAAATAATACTCATAAACTCCCCCTCGGCACCACCACTACCTACAATCAAGAGCCAAGAGAGATGAACTACCCCAAAAAATATAAAAAAACAAATCCTCTGTGGCTTATCATGTGGTGTGTGTTAATCTAAAGGTCGCCCACCAAGGCCCTCCATCATTACCTGTATATTGAGATAGTAGTCTTGCTGTCACTTATCTATAAGAGGGTCTTTTTTTTTTGGGGGGGGGGAGAGAGAGATTAGAGATGTTTAGTTTCCTCCCTAGACCTCCATCGAGCTTAATAAAATTACCCGGCCAAGACCCTCCTTCAAGATAAATTTGTACATTTTTCGATAGAAAAATTTCCCGGCCTTGTTCCTCTTAAATTTAAGGCTCGCTTTTACTCGCCAGGAAAAAATTGACACCTAAATGACACGAAAAATCTTAATATTGACAAATAAATTGGGCGAAATGAAATAAGGAAGAAAACAAGCACCATGCCGCCACCACCACCAAGCACTTTTCCCGCGCTTCCCACCACACCCCCGAAACAGAAAGCTGTAACCACCACCCCACCAAGATGTGCCCGAGTCGCTACAATAGCCGTTGCACTCCCTCCAACACCCGGAAAGAATATCACTGTCACAGTCAACAACCCTGATGCCCAAAAGAGAAGGAAGGCTGCTAAGGAATGGAAACCAAAAAAACAGCTCCATAAACACCATACCTCCACGCGCCATTCTTCCTCCAAGCCGCATCACCACCATGACTGTGAGGCCAGGAGGGACTACCCCAAACACCCCAGAAGATCCCCCCCACCCCCCACCCCGCACATGTGCCTTTATTAGCCGGAGAAGGAATATCAGGAGGAACACAGAGAAAGGTATGACTATCACAGGAAAAGTAAAGATTGTTACAGTTGTACCTCTCACTGGAAGGTAGATAATAGCTGGAAGATCTGGGTAATTAATATTGAAGCAGGTCCCTGACAACACTGGTTGTAAAGCCTTGCTATCAATCTTATTTTACATCTTGGCTCATCAAAGGAATTTGTTATTAGATCTCACTGGAGGACACCTAATATCCGTTCCTCTGCCTTGATACCGGCGTTACTATTAATATAGTATGCTGATTTGTCAAGCGCTCTATTATTAGTAAGCCCCCCCCCCCCCCCCCCCGTCTTACTAGAAGTTCACGCACTGGCTGGACTCTTATAAGGCAGGGCTCTGCGACATACTGTAGCAACTCTGCATAACAGTACTCTGGAATAGAGTCCATCCGATACGGAATCCCAGGCACTGGTTCTGGGATACGATATTGGAAAAGGCCCAAAAATTGCCTCATCAACTCAGTCACTGAAAGACTCATATAGTCTAACGGTCAGAACAGTTAAGAGACGTTGCGTCATAAACAACCCTCTTACGTTAGTTCAATGACATATTACAGATGCACTGGCATATTGTATAAATGGATATTAGTCGTGAGTGATCGTGTATTCAACCTTTAACTGTGTTGGTGGTGTAATGGTTTAGATGCTTATGTTCTGGGTGTGGTGTCCCGAGTTCGAATCCCGGGAGGACCATATGCTTTCATTAGTTTATTCAAGTGCATTGGGGTTTGTAATTGAAGATTAATGTTGAGAACGGGGTGTTACTTAACCCTTTCACGCATTTATGATGCAGAGGTTGCCAGATTAGTAATAAGAAATAGAGTTCTCTCACTCTTATAATTACCTCTCCAAAATTAGTTTTCTGCCCACAGCTAACTCAAAGACAACTGCAGAGGTTGAAATAACTAAACTAAAGGTTTCTAAATACCCCTGATGGTAACAAAGGCTTTAAAGTATCCCCAATAGGCTCAAAATCGCGTCATATGTCGGAGAGGGTTAATAGGACATTCAAGGCCTAACACCCAAGAGTAGAGTTGGAGTCTCCATCCACTGTCACCCAGCCACGTGAGGACCACCACCACGGCCCAGATTCTCACCATAAGACTACAATATGCAGTGAAACCCCTTTATAAGTACTGGTGACGCGCCTTATATACAAGGAAGTACTGGAGTGAATTATTCTATATGGTTATTATGCTATTTGAACCACATAACAAGTACTTGTGATACCCGCATATTTTAGGGAGGTACTTAATTCACAGTTCTAATTATCCATACAAGCAAAATATTAAAAGTACTAGTGATATCCAGTTATTAAGGAAAGTACTTAGTTAAATATTCCTGTATCGTGTGATCTGAAAAGTACGAGTGTCATACCTCGATTGAAGGAAGTACTAAATGATTTTATACAGGCAAAGTCTTAAGTGTGATCGAATATTGTGGAACCTCTTTCGTGCGTCTTTTATTATATATATATATATATATATATATATATATATATATATATATATATATACTATTATCTAATATTGAAATACGATATCTATGTGTAGTGAATACAATACAATATATGAATGTACGCCGAGTTATATTTATCCTCTATTACCTTCTGCGCATGTGTTAAATTGAATTCAACTTCTCCAGTCAAGTAGAACCTACCTAATTTATCCAATCAACCCCAGTAGAAGCCTGGTATAACACGAAAGGTCTTAAAATTGCCAAACTAATGGGGCGAACGTCATAATATCTGAACACTAATGGGGCGAACGTCATAATATCTGAACACTAATGGGGCTCAACATGAGGAAGAAGGGAGACCAGAAAAACGACCCATCTCCCCTTAACCTAAAGCTCTGCCCTCCAAGCCCCCCCCCCCCCCCCCCTCCATCAGCATTACCTGTACATTAAGATAGAGGGTCGGGGGGGGGGGGGATACCGTTGGATCCTTTCTCTCACGTGTTTAGCCCCATGGCTTTTTGAGATTTTAAGATGTTCGTCCCATTAGTTTGGCGATTTCTCCCCATTTCTGTCAATTTTAAGACCTTTCGTGCCATTTAGGTGTTGATTATTTCCTGGCGAGCAATAGCGAGCCTGTAATTTGAAGAGGAACCGGCCTTCGGCCGGGACATTTTCTAAATTTATCTTGAAGGAGGGTCACGGGGGTTTAAGCTTGATGGAGGTTTAGGGAGGAAACTAAAAAATATATATAAAAAAAATACATAAATGAGCAAATAAATACGGCCATCCCCCCCTTAATGTAATAAATACGGCCATCCCCCCCTTAATGTAATAAATATGGCCATCCCCCTTTAATGTAATAAATATGGCCATCCCCCTTTAATGTAATAAATATGGCCATCCCCCATTAATGTGTCTTTGTAATAAATACGCCCATCCCCCCTTAATGTGTCTTTGTAATAAATACGCCCATCCCCCCTTAATGTAATAAATACGGCCATCCCCCCCTTAATGTAATAAATACGGCCATCCCCCCCTTAATGTAATAAATACGGCCATCCCCCCCTTAATGTAATAAATACGGCCATCCCCCCCTTAATGTAATAAATACGGCCATCCCCCCCTTAATGTAATAAATACGGCCATCCCCCCCTTAATGTAATAAATACGGCCATCCCCCCCCCAATGTAATAAATACGGCCATCCCCCCCTTAATGTAAAACTCTCCCCCCCCAAGACCCCTCCCTCCATCATTACCTGTACCTTGAGATAGTAGTAGTCCTGTTGTTGTTGTTGTTGTTATCACTAAGAGGCTCTGGGAGATTATATACCCATGAAGAGGAGGGCAGATATAGTTTGATCCTTTCTCACACGGGTTCTCTCTCTCGCTCGCTCGCTCTCTCTCTTTCTTTCTTTCTTTCTTTCTCTCTCTCTTTCTCTCTCTCTCGCTCGCTCGCTCTCTTTTCTCTCTCTCGATCTCACTTGCTCTCGTTCTCTCTCTCTCTCTCTCGCTCGATCTCTCTCGCTCTCTCTCTCGATCTCACTTGCTCTCGTTCTCTCTCTCTCTCTCTCTCTCTTTTTCTCGATCTCACTTGCTCTCGCTCTCTGTCTGTCTCTCGCTCTCGCTCTCTCTCTCTCTCTCTCTCTCTCTCTCTCTCTCTCTCTCTCTCTCTCTCCAATACGGTAAAATGTAAAGTTCCCATCAAGATTTCTCAGTTAGTTTGAAGATTGTGTAGTGAAATATGGTGCTAATAATTATATATTATATAAACTTGGTCTTAACACCATGCCGAGACAGTAGTTTCATATTTCTCCATTAAGTATCGAGAAATTAGCTGCTATAAGGGATTCAATTTATCGCCAGTGGAAAAGAAATAGAGACTGATGGTGGATGAACTCAGGTAACCCAGATAGTCTACCTGTTGGCCTCATAAGCTGCCAGACCAGTGTTGAGGGGAAAAGCGCTCGTGTGATACCGGCTTTATCGAGTTCCTGGAGGACAACGTATAGATAAAGCAACAAATATAAAACAACAACAACAACAACAACATTAACAACAACAACAACAACAACAACAACAACATTAACAACAACAACAACAACAACAACAACATTAGTAATAATATAACTTTTACAATGGCTACTGTTTCGTGTTTCCTAAATGATATCATACTCGTGTGGAGATACAGAATACTTAACATATAAATAACTAAAGGAATACATGCTTGAAACACTGACATATGTATAAATTTGGAGAAATCACTCTAAGGGAAGATTTTTTTTTTTTTTTTTTTTTTTTTTTTTAACTTTCATCATCTGATTTCCATCAAGCTAAAACGTTACGCCCAAGACCCCTTTTCGAGATAAAATAGAAGGTCCCACCCCTTTCCCATTCTTAAGGGGAGATTTCCACTTGAGGGATTTTTTTATTTACCCCTTGCTCCCTCATGTTTAGCCCCATTGCTTTTGAGATATTTAAGACGTTCCCCACATTAGTTTGGCGATTTTAAGAACTTTTCCCCCATTTATGTCACTTTTAAGACCTTTCGTGCCATTTAGGTGTCGATTTTTTCCTGGCGAGCGATAGCGAGCCTGTAATTTATTGTCCCGGCCTTCGGCCGGGACATTTTTCTACCGAAAAATTTACAAATTTATCTTGAAAGGGGGTTAAGGGGGTGTAATTTCAAGTTTGATGGAAGTCTAGGAAACACACTTAAGAACCTCCCCTTAAGTAAGCCATTTTAGATATACAGAAGAGTGACCATTACTTGCATTACTTGCATGTCCACACATATTTCAGTAATGTAAGCATGTTTCCTTCTATTGTTGTTGATGGTGCATTTTTCGGTAGATAAATGTCCTGGCCGAAGACCGGTACTTTCTAAATTGGAGGATCTCTATCGTTCACCAGGACCAAATCGACACCTGAATGACACGAAAGGTCTTCAAATCGCCAAACACAATAACACAAATGGTACGCATACAAAGTGCTTAAGGGAGCCCACCTCACATTATATCTCTTTCTCTCCCTCTCTCTTTAGCTTGTATCCATTCGGCCCCATTCAGCCTACTGTTTTAAGACGTTTACCCCCATCCAGGTGGCAATATTTTCCTGGCGAGCGGTAGCAAGCCAGCTTATATATATTCTTGTTTTGACAGCAAGCTAAATTTGTACATTTTTCGATAGAAAAAAAATCCGGCGATGCCGGATTTCTCCATACAATGGTGGCTCGCTATCGCTCGCCACTGCTCTATTTCTTTCCTTATCTACCTACCTGTATTATCTTCTGTTGGTCAAAACACAACCCACAACGAGGGGCGACGCGCTCCTCGGTGCTGCTAGGAGAGTGGCCAACACAACCTAAGGTAACCTAAGGTAAGGTAATATTGAGAGCACTTGTACAGTCGGCCTAAGCGAGGGAGAGAGAGAGCTATATAAAATCCTCTAGGGGTATATTAATGTCACCCTACCTAACTATACTCTGTTTCTTTTCAACTGACGGTAAATTGCAAAGTTCCTATCAAGATTTCTCAGTTATTTTGAATATATTGTCATGAAATATGGTGCTAATTGCATTAACTTGGTCTAAATCTATTTTATTTTGTATTAATTTCACCACCCCACCATACACCTCCAATGACATTAATGAAAGCATATAATTATGTGATCCACCGGGATTCGAATCTGGGTTATCACACACAGATTTTTAGACACCTTAACCATTACACCACCAAGACGGCAGAGATATAGTAGTTTCATAATATTCCATTAACTATCAACATATTAGCTGTTAGGGAATTCAATTTATCGTCAGCTGAGAAGAATCAGAGTGTAACTAACGAACTAAATACCTGGAGTGCTTCCCTAGATAGTTAGCTAGAGAGGTACCCCCTAATACATGGAGTACTTCCCTAGATAGTTAGCTAGAGAGGTACCCCCTAATACATGGAGTACTTCCCTAGATAGTTAGCTAGAGAGGTACCCCCTAATACATGGAGTACTTCCCTAGATAGTTAGCTAGAGAGGTACCCCCTAATACATGGAGTACTTCCCTAGATAGTTAGCTAGAGAGGTACCCCCTAATACATGGAGTACTTCCCTAGATAGTTAGCTAGAGAGGTAGCCCCTAATACATGGAGTACTTCCCTAGATAGTTAGCTAGAGAGGTAGCCCCTAATACATGGAGTACTTCCCTAGATAGTTAGCTAGAGAGGTAGCCCCTAATACATGGAGTACTTCCCTAGATAGTTAGCTAGAGAGGTAGCCCCTAATACATGGAGTACTTCCCTAGATAGTTAGCTAGAGAGGTAGCCCTAATACATGGAGTACTTCCCTAGATAGTTAGCTAGAGAGGTACCCCCTAATACATGGAGTACTTCCCTAGATAGTTAGCTAGAGAGGTACCCCCTAATACATGGAGTACTTCCCTAGATAGTTAGCTAGAGAGGTACCCCCTAATACATGGAGTACTTCCCTAGATAGTTAGCTAGAGAGGTACCCCCTAATGTACTGATAAACTAATACTATGATTCGTCTTCCTTAAGGGGAGGTTTTTAGTTTGTTTCCTACTCCTTCAGCAATCTTAAAATTTCACCCCCTTGACCCCCTTTCAAGATAAATTTATACATTTTTCGGTAGAAAAATTTCCCGGCCGAAGGCCGGTTCCTCTTAAATTACAGGCTCGCTATCGCTCGCCAGGAAAAAATCGATACCTAAATTATGGGACGAAAGCTCTTAAAAGTGACATAAGCGGGGTAAAAGTTCTTAAAATCGACAAACTAATGGGGCGAACGTCTTAAAATCTCAAAAGCAATGGGGCTAAACATGAGGGAGAAAGGGGTCAAGAAAACAATCCCTCAAGTGGAAATCTCCCCTTAACCCCTTCTGTACCGGCTACGTCTTTTGTACTACATGTTGGCTACTATAAGACAATGTTATGCAGCTTAAAATGGGCCTACAGAAATGAAAAGGCTTCGAACTATCTCACTTAACCCATTTTACTACCTCAGATCCTTCTTAAACTGCACAAAATCGTCTGAATATAGCTAGAAAAATATTAAAAAGACGAAGGGGTTAAGCTACATAAAATCGTCTAGAGATATATTGTTCGTCACACTAACTAACTAACGAACTAAATAGATATACGGTATATATATAGATGGATTACCCACCTAGATAGTTAGCTAGAGAAGCACTTATAAACTGATACTATGATTCGTGTTTCTTAAGCTACATAAAATCGTCTAGAGGTATTCGTACGTCACACTAACTAAATAAATAAATAAATATATGGATTTCGTACACAGATAGTTAGAAGGTACAGAGAAGCACTGAAAAAACAATACTATGATTCGTGTTTCTTAAGGGGAGGTTTCCACTTTATTTATTTTTTCGAACTTCCTTCTCCCTCATGTTTAGCCCCATTGCTTTTGAGATTTTAAGACGTTAGCCCCATTAGTTTGGCGATTTTAATAACTTTCGACCCATTTCTGTCAATTTTAAGACTTTCGTGCCATTTACGTGACGATTTTTTCCTGGCGAGCGATAGCGAGCCTGTAACTTAAGAGGAATCGGCCGGGACATTTTTCTACCGAAAAATGTACATATTTTTCTTGAAAGGGAGTCAAGGAGGTTTAATTTTAAGCTTGATGGAGGTCTAGGGAATAAACTAAATACCTTCCCTTAAGCTATAGAAACTCGTCTAGGGAAGTAAGCACGTCACACTAACTAACTAACTAACTAACTAACTGACCTGACTGACTAAGTAACTAACTAACAAACTAACTAAATATATCTAGTACTTACCTAGATAATTAGGTAGAGGTAGCCCTTAATAACACAAGGTACAGAGAAGCACTGATACCACACCACCACCAGTCCTTGTCATTCACCGCTACCATAACAGCTGATTAATTCTTTATCTTTTACAATATAGAGCTTGGACATATTATCTTTAGTTAGTAGAATATAGAGCTTGGACATATTATCTTTAGTTAGTAGAATATAGAGCTTGGACATATTATCTTTAGTTAGTAGAATATAGAGCTTGGACATATTATCTTTAGTTAGTAGAATATAGAGCTTGGACATATTATCTTTAGTTAGTAGAATATAGAGCTTGGACATATTATCTTTAGCTAGTAGAATATAGAGCTTGGACATATTATCTTTAGTTAGTAGAATATAGAGCTTGGACATATTATCTTTAGCTAGTAGAATATAGAGCTTGGACATATTATCTTTAGCTAGTAGAATATAGAGCTTGGACATATTATCTTTAGCTAGTAGAATATAGAGCTTGGACATATTATCTTTAGTTAGTAGAATATAGAGCTTGCACATATTATCTTTAGCTATTAGAATATAGAGCTTGAACATATTATCTTTAGCTACTGGAATATAGAGCTTGGACATATTATCTTTAGCTAGTAGAATATAGAGCTTGGATATATTATCTTTAGCTAGTAGAATATAGAGCTTGGACATATTATCTTTGGTTAGTAGAATATAGAGCTTGGACATATTATCTTTAGCTAGTAGAATATAGAGCTTGGACATATTATCTTTAGTTAGTAGAATATAGAGCTTGGACATATTATCTTTAGCTAGTAGAATATAGAGCTTGGACAAATTATCTTTAGCTAGTAGATTATAGAGCTTGGACATATTATCTTTAGCTAGTAGAATATAGAGCTTGGACATATTATCTTTAGTTAGTGGAATATAGAGCTTGGACATATTATCTTTAGCTAGTAGAATATAGAGCTTGGACATATTATCTTTAGCTAGTAGAATATAGAGCTTGGACATATTATCTTTAGTTAGTAGAATATAGAGCTTGGACATATTATCTTTAGTTAGTAGAATATAGAGCTTGGACATATTATCTTTAGCTAGTAGAATATAGAGCTTGGACATATTATCTTTAGTTAGTAGAATATAGAGCTTGGACATATTATCTTTAGTTAGTAGAATATAGAGCTTGGACATATTATCTTTAGCTAGTAGAATATAGAGCTTGGACATATTATCTTTAGTTAGTAGAATATAGAGCTTGGACATATTATCTTTAGCTAGTAGAATATAGAGCTTGGACATATTATCTTTAGCTAGTAGAATATAGAGCTTGGACATATTATCTTTAGCTAGTAGAATATAGAGCTTGGACATATTATCTTTAGTTAGTAGAATATAGAGCTTGCACATATTATCTTTAGCTATTAGAATATAGAGCTTGAACATATTAGCTTTAGCTAGTAGAATATAGAGCTTGGACATATTATCTTTAGCTAGTAGAATATAGAGCTTGGATATATTATCTTTAGCTAGTAGAATATAGAGCTTGGACATATTATCTTTGGTTAGTAGAATATAGAGCTTGGACATATTATCTTTAGCTAGTAGAATATAGAGCTTGGACATATTATATATAGCTAGTAGAATATAGAGCTTGGACATATCATCTTTAGCTAGTAGAATATAGAGCTTGTACATATTATCTTTAGTTAGTAGAATATAGAGCTTGGACATATTATCTTTAGCTAGTAGAATATAGAGCTTGGACATATTATCTTTAGCTAGTAGAATATAGAGCTTGGACATTATCATTAGTTAGTAGAATATAGAGCTTGGACATATTATCTTTAGCTAGTAGAATATAGAGCTTGGACATTATCATTAGTTAGTAGAATATAGAGCTTGGACATATTATCTTTAGCTAGTAGAATATAGAGATCGGACATATTATCTTTAGCTAGTAGAATATAGAGCTTGGACATATTATCTTTAGTTAGTAGAATATAGAGCTTGGACATATTATCTTTAGCTAGTAGAATATAGAGCTTGGACATATTATCTTTAGTTAGTAGAATATAGAGCTTGGACATATTATCTTTAGTTAGTAGAATATAGAGCTTGGACATATTATCTTTAGTTAGTAGAATATAGAGCTTGGACATATTATCTTTAGCTAGTAGAATATAGAGCTTGGACATATCTTTAGCTAGTAGAATATATAGCTTGGACATATTATCTTTAGCTAGTATAATATAGAGCTTGGACATATTATCATTAGTTAGTAGAATATAGAGCTTGGACATATTATCTTTAGCTAGTAGAATATAGAGCTTGGACATATTATCATTAGTTAGCAGAATATAGAGCTTGGACATATTATCTTTAGCTAGTAGAATATAGAGCTTGGACATATTATCTTTAGTTAGTAGAATATAAAGCTTGGACATATTATCTTTAGTTAGTAGAATATAGAGCTTGGACATTAGTATCATTAGTTAGTAGAATATAGAGCTTGGACATATCTTTAGCTAGTAGAATATAGAGCTTGGACATATTATCTTTAGTTACTAGAATATAGAGCTTGGACATATTATCTTTAGTTAGTAGAATGTAGAGCTTGGACATATTATCTTTAGTTAGTAGAATATAGAGCTTGGACATATTATCATTAGTTAGTAGAATATAGAGCTTGGACATATTAGCTTTAGCTAGTAGAATATAGAGCTTGGACATATTATCTTTAGTTAGTAGAATATAGAGCTTGGACATATTATCTTTAGTTAGTAGAATATAGAGCTTGGACATATTATCTTTAGCTAGGTGAATATAGAGCTTGGACATATTGTCATTAGTTAGTAGAATATAGAGCTTGGACATATTATCTTTATCTAGTAGAATATAGAGCTTGGACATATTATCTTTAGTTAGTAGAATATAGAGCTTGGACATATTATCTTTAGTTAGTAGAATATAGAGCTTGGATATATCATTAGTTAGTAGAATATAGAGCTTGGACATATTATCTTTAGCTAGTAGAATATAGAGCTTGGACATATTATCTTTAGTTAGTAGAATATAGAGCTTGGACATATTATCTTTAGTTAGTAGAATATAGAGCTTGGATATATTATCATTAGTTAGTAGAATATAGAGGTTGGACATATTATCTTTAGCTAGTAGAATATAGAGCTTGGACATATTATCTTTAGCTAGTAGAACATAGAGCTTGGACATATTATCTTTAGTTAGTAGAATATAGAGCTTGGACATATTATCTTTAGTTAGTAGAATATAGAGCTTGGACATATTATCTTTAGTTAGTAGAATATAGAGCTTGGACATATCAGTAGTTAGTAGAATATAGAGCTTAGACATATTATCTTTAGTTAGTAGAATATAGAGCTTGGACATATGATCTTTAGTTAGTAGAATATAGAGCTTGGACATATTATCATTAGTTAGTAGAATATAGAGCTTAGACATATTATCTTTAGTTAGTAGATTATAGAGCTTGGACATTATCTTTAGTTAGTAGAATATAGAGCTTGGACATATTATCTTTAGTTAGTAGAATATAGAGCTTGGACATATTATCTTTAGTTAGTAGAATATAGAGCTTGGACATATTATCATTAGTTAGTAGAATATAGAGCTTAGACATATTATCCTTAGTTAGTAGAATATAGAGCTTGGACATATTATCTTTAGTTAGTAGAATATAGAGCTTGGACATATTTTCATTAGTTAGTAGAATATAGAGCTTAGACATATTATCTTTAGTTAGTAGAATATAGAGCTTGGACATATTATCTTTAGTTAGTAGAATATAGAGCTTGGACATATTATCTTTAGTTAGTAGAATATAGAGCTTGGACATATTATCTTTAGTTAGTAGAATATAGAGCTTGGACATATGATCTTTAGTTAGTAGAATATAGAGCTTGGACATATTATATTTAGCTAGTAGAATATAGAGCTTGGACATATCATTAGTTAGTAGAATATAGAGCTTGGACATATTATCTTTAGCTAGTAGAATATAGAGCTTGGACATATTATCATTAGTTAGTAGAATATAGAGCTTGGACATATTATCTTTAGCTAGTAGAATATAGAGCTTGGACATATTATCTTTAGCTAGTAGAATATAGAGCTTGGACATATCATTAGTTAGTAGAATATAGAGCTTGGACATATTATATTTAGCTAGTAGAATATAGAGCTTGGACATATCATTAGTTAGTAAAATATAGAGCTTGGACATATTATCTTTAGCTAGTAGAATATAGAGCTTGGACATATTATATTTAGTTAGTAGAATATAGAGCTTGGACATATTATCTTTAGCTAGTAGAATATAGAGCTTCGACATATTATCTTTAGTTAGTAGAATATAGAGCTTGGACATATTATCTTTAGTTGTAGAATATAGAGCTTGGACATATTATCTTTAGCTAGTAGAATATAGAGCTTGGACATATTATCTTTAGCTAGTAGAATATAGAGCTTGGACATATTATCTTTAGTTAGTAGAATATAGAGCTTGACATATTATCTTTAGTTAGTAGAATATAGAGCTTGGACATATTATCTTTAGTTAGTAGAATATAGAGCTTAGACATATTATCTTTAGTTAGTAGAATATAGAGCTTGGACATTATCTTTAGTTAGTAGAATATAGAGCTTGGACATTATCATTAGTTAGTAGAATATAGAGCTTGGACATATTATCTTTAGCTAGTAGAATATAGAGCTTGGACATATTATCATTAGTTAGTAGAATATAGAGCTTGGATATATTATCTTTAGTTAGTAGAATATAGAGCTTGGACATATTATCTTTAGCTAGTAGAATATAGAGCTTGGACATATTATCATTAGCTAGTAGAATATAGAGCTTGGACATATTATATTTAGCTAGTAGAATATAGAGCTTGGACATATTATCTTTAGCTAGTAGAATATAGAGATCGGACATATTATCTTTAGCTAGTAGAATATAGAGCTTGGACATATTATCTTTAGTTAGTAGAATATAGAGCTTGGACATATTATCTTTAGCTAGTAGAATATAGAGCTTGGACATATTATCTTTAGTTAGTAGAATATAGAGCTTGGACATATTATCTTTAGTTAGTAGAATATAGAGCTTGGACATATTATCTTTAGTTAGTAGAATATAGAGCTTGGACATATTATCTTTAGCTAGTAGAATATAGAGCTTGGACATATTATCTTTAGCTAGTAGAATATATAGCTTGGACATATTATCTTTAGCTAGTATAATATAGAGCTTGGACATATTATCATTAGTTAGTAGAATATAGAGCTTGGACATATTATCTTTAGCTAGTAGAATATAGAGCTTGGACATATTATCATTAGTTAGCAGAATATAGAGCTTGGACATATTATCTTTAGCTAGTAGAATATAGAGCTTGGACATATTATCTTTAGTTAGTAGAATATAAAGCTTGGACATATTATCTTTAGTTAGTAGAATATAGAGCTTGGACATTAGTATCATTAGTTAGTAGAATATAGAGCTTGGACATATTATCTTTAGCTAGTAGAATATAGAGCTTGGACATATTATCTTTAGTTACTAGAATATAGAGGTTTGACATATTATCTTTAGTTAGTAGAATGTAGAGCTTGGACATATTATCTTTAGTTAGTAGAATATAGAGCTTGGACATATTATCATTAGTTAGTAGAATATAGAGCTTGGACATATTAGCTTTAGCTAGTAGAATATAGAGCTTGGACATATTATCTTTAGTTAGTAGAATATAGAGCTTGGACATATTATCTTTAGTTAGTAGAATATAGAGCTTGGACATATTATCTTTAGCTAGGTGAATATAGAGCTTGGACATATTGTCATTAGTTAGTAGAATATAGAGCTTGGACATATTATCTTTATCTAGTAGAATATAGAGCTTGGACATATTATCTTTAGTTAGTAGAATATAGAGCTTGGACATATTATCTTTAGTTAGTAGAATATAGAGCTTGGACATATTATCATTAGTTAGTAGAATATAGAGCTTGGACATATTATCTTTAGCTAGTAGAATATAGAGCTTGGACATATTATCTTTAGTTAGTAGAATATAGAGCTTGGACATATTATCTTTAGTTAGTAGAATATAGAGCTTGGACATATTATCTTTAGGTAGTAGAATATAGAGCTTGGATATATTATCATTAGTTAGTAGAATATAGAGGTTGGACATATTATCTTTAGCTAGTAGAATATAGAGCTTGGACATATTATCTTTAGCTAGTAGAATATAGAGCTTGGACATATTATCTTTAGTTAGTAGAATATAGAGCTTGGACATATTATCTTTAGTTAGTAGAATATAGAGCTTGGACATATTATCTTTAGTTAGTAGAATATAGAGCTTGGACATATTATCAGTAGTTAGTAGAATATAGAGCTTAGACATATTATCTTTAGTTAGTAGAATATAGAGCTTGGACTTATGATCTTTAGTTAGTAGAATATAGAGCTTGGACATATTATCATTAGTTAGTAGAATATAGAGCTTAGACATATTATCTTTAGTTAGTAGAATATAGAGCTTGGACATATTATCTTTAGTTAGTAGAATATAGAGCTTGGACATATTATCTTTAGTTAGTAGAATATAGAGCTTGGACATATTATCTTTAGTTAGTAGAATATAGAGCTTGGACATATTATCATTAGTTAGTAGAATATAGAGCTTAGACATATTATCCTTAGTTAGTAGAATATAGAGCTTGGACATATTATCTTTAGTTAGTAGAATATAGAGCTTGGACATATTTTCATTAGTTAGTAGAATATAGAGCTTAGACATATTATCTTTAGTTAGTAGAATATAGAGCTTGGACATATTATCTTTAGTTAGTAGAATATAGAGCTTGGACATATTATCTTTAGTTAGTAGAATATAGAGCTTGGACATATTATCTTTAGTTAGTAGAATATAGAGCTTGGACATATTATCTTTAGTTAGTAGAATATAGAGCTTGGACATATTATCTTTAGCTAGTAGAATATAGAGCTTGGACATATTATCATTAGTTAGTAGAATATAGAGCTTGGACATATTATCTTTAGCTAGTAGAATATAGAGCTTGGACATATTATCATTAGTTAGTAGAATATAGAGCTTGGACATATTATCTTTAGCTAGTAGAATATAGAGCTTGGACATATTATCATTAGTTAGTAGAATATAGAGCTTGGACTTATTATCTTTAGTTAGTAGAATATAGAGCTTGGACATATTATCTTTAGCTAGTAGAATATAGAGCTTGGACATATCATTAGTTAGTAGAATATAGAGCTTGGACATATTATATTTAGCTAGTAGAATATAGAGCTTGGACATATCATTAGTTAGTAAAATATAGAGCTTGGACATATTATCTTTAGCTAGTAGAATATAGAGCTTGGACATATTATCTTTAGTTAGTAGAATATAGAGCTTGGACATATTATCTTTAGTTGTAGAATATAGAGCTTGGACATATTATCTTTAGCTAGTAGAATATAGAGCTTGGACATATTATCTTTAGTTAGTAGAATATAGAGCTTGGACATATTATCTTTAGTTAGTAGAATATAGAGCTTGGACATATTATCTTTAGCTAGTAGAATATAGAGCTTGGACATATTATCTTTAGTTAGTAGAATATAGAGCTTGGACATATTATCTTTAGTTAGTAGAATATAGAGCTTGGACATTTATCTTTAGTTAGTAGAATATAGAGCTTGGACATATTATCTTTAGTTAGTAGAATATAGAGCTTGGACATATTATCTTTAGTTAGTAGAATATAGAGCTTGGACATATTATCATTAGTTAGTAGAATATAGAGCTTGGACATTATCATTAGTTAGTAGAATATAGAGCTTGGACATATTATCTTTAGCTAGTAGAATATAGAGCTTGGACATATTATCATTAGTTAGTAGAATATAGAGCTTGGATATATTATCTTTAGTTAGTAGAATATAGAGCTTGGACATATTATCTTTAGCTAGTAGAATATAGAGCTTGGACATATTATCATTAGCTAGTAGAATATAGAGCTTGGACATATTATATTTAGCTAGTAGAATATAGAGCTTGGACATATTATCATTAGTTAGTAGAATATAGAGCTTGGACATATTATCTTTAGCTAGTAGAATATAGAGCTTGGACATATTATCTTTAGTTAGTAGAATATAGAGCTTGGACATATTATCTTTAGCTAGTAGAATATAGAGCTTGGACATATTATCTTTAGCTAGTAGAATATAGAGCTTGGACATATTATCTTTAGCTAGTAGAATATAGAGCTTGGACATATTATCTTTAGTTAGTAGAATATAGAGCTTGGACATATTATCTTCATCTATTACCATTTAGAACGAAAAAAAATGATAAATGTTGATATTCATAACAGTGTAACTAGACCAAGGCATAAATTACATGTACCAATTAGTAGAACAGCATTAAGACTAAAAATAAATCGACATAGAGGTGTTCAAATGTGGAATAATTGGAAAGATAAGATAGTTACGAAGTGTAGTTTTTTTCTTCTTACAAGCAAAAATTAACATCTCATTTGCTGAACGAGTTGTTATAGTTGTAATAATAACAGTGAAAACAATTGTATAGGTAATTCGATTGATGCAATGAAAATAAAATCGACAGGAAAAAAACGACACCTAAATGGTACAAAAGGTCTTAAAATCGCTAACCTAATGGGGCTAAACATGAGGGAAAAGGGGATCCAGAAAAAAAACTCCCCATAAGAATAAGAAAGGGTTGGGATTTCTTTTATTTATTTTTTATTTATTTATTTATTTTTTTGACGAATTTTTGTTATGTGGGTTATGTTATTGCTCCTGTACCTCGGTCGTGTGAGGATGTTCCCGAGGGAATCTGGGGCTTAAGGGGAGATTTTTAGTTTGGTCCCTAGATATCCTTCAAGCTTAAGATTACACCCCCTTGAGCCCCTTTCAAGATAAATGTGTACATTTTTCGGTAGAAAAATTTCCCGGCTGAAAGCCGGTTCCTCTTAAATTACAGGCTCGCTATCGCTCGCCAGGATAAAATCGACACATAAATGGCACGAAAGGTCTTAAAATTGACAGAAATGGGTTGAAAGTTCTTAAAATCGTCAAAATAATGGGGCAAACGTCTTAACATATCAAAAGCAATGGGGCTAGACATGAGGGAGAAAGGGGTCAAGAAAAAAAGTCCCTCAAGTGGATATCTCCCCTTAACCCCTTCAGTACCAGCGGCGACGTGTGTTATATGTTATTCTAGCTACGGACAGTGTGACGATATTACGCAGCTTAGGAAGGATCTGTGGTGGTTAAAAGGGTTGGTTGAGATAGTTTGAAGCCTTATTATGGCTAGAGGTCCTTCCTAAGCTGAATGAAATCGTCTAATAGTTGCCAGAAGAAAGTTAAAAGGACGTCCCTGGTACTGTAAGGGTTAAGGGGGTAGGGGGTATTTATTAAGGGGAGATTTCCACTTGAGGGATTTTTTTCTTGACCCCTTTCTCCCGCATGTTTAGCCCCATTGCTTTTGATATTATAAAACGTTTGCCCCATTAGTTTAGCGATTTTAAGAACTTTCACCCCATATTAAGACCTTTCGTGCCATTCAGGTGTCAATTTTATCCTGGCGAGCGATAGCGAGCCTGTAATTTAAGAGAAACCGGCCTTCGGCCGGGACATTTTTCTACCGAAAAATGTACAAATTTATCTTGAAAGGGACTCAAGGGGGTGTAATTTTAAGGTTGATGGAGGTCTAGGGAACAAACTAAATACCTCCCATTAAGGGTTAGAGTGTTTAAAACCCTGTATGTGGTAACCCTGTATGTGGTAACCCTGTATGTGGTAACCCTGTATGTGGTAACCCTGTATGTGGTAACCCTGTATGTGGTAACCCTGTATGTGGTAACCCTGTATGTGGTAACCCTGTATGTGGTAACCCTGTATGTGGTAACCCTGTATGTGGTAACCCTGTATGTGGTAACCCTGTATGTGGTAACCCTGTATGTGGTAACCCTGTATGTGGTAACCCTGTATGTGGTAACCCTGTATGTGGTAACCCTGTATGTGGTAACCTGTATGTGGTAACCCTGTATGTGGTAACCCTGTATGTGGTAACCCTGTATGTGGTAACCCTGTATGTGGTAACCCTGTATGTGGTAACCCAGGTGCGAATCCCGGTGGATCATATGCTTGCTTTCTTTCTTTCATTTCTTTGGGAGGTGTTTGGTGTTGGAGTGACATTAATTAATCTGGGATTTGTTTGTGTTCTGGCTTTTTCTATCTTTCTCTGGCTTGTATCCATTTGGCCCCATTCAGCCTACGGTTTTAAGACGTTTATCCCCATCCAGGTGTCAATTTTTTACTGGTGAGCGGTAGCGAGCCAGCATATTTTTTATTTTTGTTTGACAGCAGGCTAAATTTGTACATTTTTCGATAGAAAAATTTCTCCGGCGAAGCCGGATTTCTTCATATAATGCTGGCTCGCTATCGCTCGCCAGGAAGAAATCGACACCTAGATGGGGATAAACGTCTTAAAATAGTTGGCTGAATGGGGCCGAATGGATACAAGCCAGAGAAAGAGAGAAAAGGACAGAAATAACAAAAAGCAGTTCACCCCCCTTAAGGGAGCCCACCTCGCTTCTTTTTTTTCTCTTTCTCTCCCTCTCTCTTTGGCTTGTATCCATTCGGCCCCATTCAGCCTACTGTTTTAAGACGTTTATCCCCATCCAGGTGTCGATTTCTTCCTGGCGAGCGATAGCGATGCGGTCCAAAATGGGTCTAGTTTGTCCGCCGCCTGTGTACTAAAGGGTTGATAGCCTATCTTGATAAGCCCCACAGATAACGGATTGCCCTCCTCCTCCTCCTCCTCCTCCTCCTCCTCCTCCTCCTCCGACAGCTGTAGTCTTTTTCTGCCCCCTCCCCCCCCCCCCTCCACCCTTCTCACTCATGTTTAGCCCCATTAGTTTTCAGATTTTATGACGTTCGACCCATTAGTTTGGCGATTTTAAGAACTTTCGCCCCATTTCTGTCAATTTTAACTTTTCGTGCCATTTAGGTGTCCAATTTTTTCCTGGCAAGCGGTAGCGAGCCTGTAATTTAAGAGTAACCGGCCTTCGGCCGGGACATTTTTCTATCACAAAATTTACAAATTTATCTTGGGGGGGGGGTTTCTTATGCTTGATGGAGGTCTGGCTTGTATCCATTCGGCCCCATTCAGCCAACTATTTGAAAGACGTTTATCCCCATCCAGGTGTCGATTTATTCCTGGCGAGCGATAGCGAGCCAGCATTGTATGGAGAAATCCGGCTTCGCCGGAGACATTTTTCTATCGAAAAATTTACAAATTTAGCTTGCTGTAAAAACAAAAATATATATATGCTGGCTCGCTACCGCTCGCCAGGCAAATATTGACACCTGGATGGGGGTAAACGTCTTAAAACAGTAGGCTGAATGGGGCCGAATGAATACAAGCCAAAGAGAGAGGGAGAGAAAGATAAACAAAAAAGCGAGGTGGGCTCCCTTAGATAAATATTGTGAACTGATTAACCTCCGACAGGTATAGTCACTCGTATATAAGCTTGGACCTCACCTATGGTCTAATTATCCATAGTCAGTAGAGCGTCGGCTGCTCATCAAAGGGTCGGCGGATCGAGCCCGCACTGTCAAAATGTTATTGGTAGACGTCAAGCCCGGGCAACTTGACCTAGCGATTCGTGACACACGCCTAATGTACATGGCCATGCCTTCTCGAAAATTACGTCGTCTGGCAAAAAAAAAATATATATATATAGGCCTATACTGTATATATAATTATACAGTATATATATATATATATATATATATATATATATATATATATATATATATATTGGCATCATCAGCAAAAAGAATTAGTGAAAATAGCAAAGAAATATTAACTATATTATTAATGTATATTAAAAATAATAGAGGTACAAGGATCGAACCTTGAGGAACTCCACTTTTTCATAACTTGCATCAGTTGTCATTAAATAATATGCATCGAGGCCTATTCTTTAAGTATAGCTCTCAACCCAGTTATATGCACATCCCCTTATACCATATCTGTGCAATGTCATTAACCCCTTATGTACCGGCTACGTCTTTTTAAGTTATTGTGGTTACTATTAGACTGTTATGTTCAGTTTATAAAGGGTTTCCAGTTTAAAAAGGCTTCGAACTATCTCAATTAACCCTTTGCACCACCACAGATCCTTCTTAAGCCGCACAAAATCGTCTAAATATAGCCAGCATATAATTAAAAGGACGTCACCGGTACAGAAGGGGTTAAGACAATGTCATGATCTACCGTACTTAAAATCATCGCCCAAGTAATGAGGCGAACGTCTTAAAGATCTCAACATTAATGGGGGTAAACACGAGGAGGAAGGAGGTCCATAAAAAATAGCCTCCCCTTAATTGACCTATTGTTAAGGGGAGATCTCCACTTGAGGGATTTTTTTCTTGACCCCTTTCACCCTTATGTTTAGCCCCATTGCTTTTGATATTATAAAACGTTCGCCCCATTAGTTTAGCGATTTTAAGAACTTTGACCCCATATTAAGACCTTTCGTGCCATTCAGGTGTCCATTTTATCCTGGCGAGCGATAGCGAGCCTGTAATTTAAGAGGAACCGGCCTTTGGCCGGGAAATTTTTCTACCGAAAAATGTACAAATTTATCTTGAAAGGGACTCAAGGGGGTGTAATTTCAAGCTTGATGGAAGTTTAGGAAACACACTAAAAACCTCCCCTTAAGGGCAGATCCTTCACTTTTTGGTTGAGTTTTTAATTTATTTATTATTTTTCTAGTTTCCTCGCTAGACCTCCATCAAGCTTAGAAAGACACCCCCTAGACCTCCTTTCAAGACAAATTTGTACATTTTTCGGTAGAAAAATGTCCTCTTAATTTACAGGCTCGCTATCGCTCGCCAGGAAAAAATCGACACCTAAATGGCAGGAAAGGTCTTAAAATTGACAGAAATGGGGCGAAAGTTCATAAAATCGCCAAAATAATGGGGCTAAAGATGAGGGAGAAGGTGGTCTAGAAAAGCGCCATATCTCCCCTTAAGATCAATAAAGAGGGTGATTATGGCAACACCGAGGAATAATTACACACACACACACACACACTCTTTCACACACACTCACTCTTTCTCTCTCTCTCTCTCTCTCACACACACACACACACACACACACACACACACACACACACTATCTCTCACTCTCACTCTCTCTCTCTATCTCTCTGTATTACACAATGTTGGGTTTTCACAATGTTATCTGTGGATGCTTGATTGCATGTGTGTGTGTGTGTGTGTTTATGGGGGTATGTGAGTTAATGTATTCCATGTGTGTGTGTGTGTGTATGTGTGTGTGTGTGTGTGCGTGTGTGTATGTTTATGGGGGGTCTGTGAGTTAATGTATTCCATGTGTGTGTGTGTGTGTATGTGTGTGTGTGTGTTTATGGGGGGTCTGTGAGTTAATGTATTCCATGTGTGTGTGTGTGTGTGTTTATGGGGGGTCTGTGAGTTAATGTATTCCATGTATGTGTGTGTGTGTATGTGTGTGTGTGTGTGTGTGTGTGTGTGTGTGTGTGTGTGTGAGTGCTACTGTAATGACTTGTAAAGGAAGTGTTGTAAAGGCTTATCCCTCAATACCTTCATCTAATACGATTGTGTCCAGGCATTTTGGCTCGAACGTCCCTTGAGTTTGGCCCTGTCACTCTTTCAAGTATTGGGGAGGCACTCACTACAGACAGTTCTGCCTTTTGTCTCCCACACTCACATAAAAAAAACACATTATCTGACGTAGCTGTTTGTGTGTGTGTGGGGGGGGGGGGGGGATTTCGTGTCTATTTGTGATAAATGTTATAAAAAATATATATATATATTTTCACCCTTTCACGCATTTATGACGGAGAGGTTGCCAGATTAGCAATAAGAAATAGTTCTCTCACTCTTATAATTAGCTCTCCAAAATTAGTTTTCTGCCCACAGCTAACTCAAAGACAACTGCAGAGGTTGAAGTAACTAAACTAAAGGTTTCTAAATACCCCTGATGGTAACAAAGGCTTTAAAGTATCCCCAATAGGCTCAAAATCGCGTCATATGTCGGAGAGGGTTAATAATAAGAACTAAACTGACTAGCTTTTCGCAGTACTCACGTAATGATCAGCAATTATAGTTGAAAGTTAATTAGCTATATATCGTTAGGTAGGCCTATAATGTTAAGAGTCTGTATGGTCTCAGAACTCTCAGTAGGCTTCAAGGGCACTTTGTCAACGATCCCTGTGCTAGGCTAAATTATTATGACATCTTGTGGCACTATATTTCTTGCTTTGTGACACCCTAGTACAGTATGGAAAATGTTAGATGTTCTTTTTATCTGCATCCGTGTTATCTACGAAAGTCTTACTCCTACTCTTACTCTATTGTAATGTGTCTATTTCACTCTATGCCTTTAGCAAATAAACGTGATGCTAAAAAGCCACGATTATCATTAATATGTATTTGCAATTAACTGAATTGTATTTTTACTAAGTTTCCCCTAGAAAGTACGGTACATTTTAGATATAGACTCGTTTTTGCATGTGAGCGATAATTCTCTTTATTACTTGATGATCCCTGATAATCTTGTAAATTGTAGATTTATTGATGTTGCCAAGCTACTTCTATTTTATTATATATTTATCTTTCATAGAAAAATACGTTTCGTACCATAAATCAATAACAAATATGTGGGCTATTAACAGTAAATGCTCACAAAAGTATTCATTGTGGCACATTTCTATTTCGCCGACACTATCTAGAATGGGTAAAACCTCTAATGTGCAAATCTGTATATGGAAATATTTAAGTGCACAGTATAACTCACAACCATTGGACGAAAACATTGTTCCCGAGTTTTGGCCTTGACTGTACATGTTGGCTAGCCCGCGAGCCTACCCAGCATCCTCAGCGCGCCAGGCCAAGCTCGTAGCAGGAATACGCTCCTCCACATTAACACATTGACAATATGTCGACCACACCCCACAGCAGGAAGAAAGTGTGCTACTATTATGACAGTGAGTATATGGCGGTTGTTTATGTGCACTCAAATTGAATTATACAGCCGTACTTGAGGAATAAAGCCATCTGGCCCTGGAGACCGCGTATATTGAAACCCAAACAATTAGGAAATCGCAAACTTATTACTCTCATAATTCGCTAATCGTGGTGTTTTATATCTATAGATGGCCTGATTCTTGATGTAATTGTTGACTGTCACTTATTTTCTGGTGTATGTATTGTTTAGTTAGCCCCATAAAGGTAAACATGCAGTTGAGTTAGATGTGGTGGGGATGTGTTGTGAGTCTGTACCGTACTTGGTGGACGTGTTTGAATGGTCAGCCACGCTATGGGGGTTATTACAATTCATTCATAGGTCCATTACTCCATATTTTTCGATTCTTTTATTTGTCTTTCCTTCCACATTTGTAGTTCTAGCATTTGTGTTCCATCGCTCGTTATATTGTAGCCTTGAGTATTGATAAATTTATATCTTTTAAAAGATAAACTTAGGCTACACTCTGGAGTGAGAAAAACTCGAAATTTGACATACATTTTGTGTAATTAGGCCTATGCCTTTATTAATTCTTTACAAAGTGGATTTAGGCCCTAAACCTTTGAGGAATCTAGCCTACAAGAAACATTTGGTACTAGCCTATCCTAGGCTTGCTAAGCTAATTTTGAAGAGGCCTAGGCCTAAATCTGCCTGGCAGCCAGTACTGTATAAGTTTTCCTATTTTGTAATCCAAGGTTTTCAGTAGGCCTAGGCTAATTTATGGAAGTCCAGCTCCTGTTTCAAAGTAGGATTTTTCCAGTTAGGCCTAGGCTAGGTATAAATTATCGAAATTGGGCTAGGTATGAAATAAAGTTCGTACAAGGGGGGGGGGGGGGGGGGAACGAAGCCCCCTGGTCCGGCCCCGGACGCCGGTGAAACGTGATAATAACAAAATTAAGGAAATAGCCTAGCCTAGATGTTACAAAGGAAATTTGGCAAGAATGTTAAGTGCGGGCATACCGCCAGCCTTGTTTACACTACGCGTAGTGGCGTCGGACCTTTCCCATCATGTTCCCGTCTATTTTGACTGCCTTTGGATATAAAAATACATTAGCCTAACCAAACAACCTAACCTAACCTAGTATTCGTGTAGTAATGACAGGGGGCAAATAGCAGAAAATATAGCGTCGAAATAGGCTAGACGGGAACGTAACTGCGAGCGCACAACATTACGACCGTACGCCCGATCACTACATGCATCCCCGAAATTTTAATGAATGAAACTAGGCTAGGCTATGCTAGGCTAAACTAAATAATTATTTTACTAGCAAAACAAAAATGGGCTTGGGTTACCGGGCTCCGGCCTCCGGGGGGGCTTCGCCCCCCGGACCTTCTACTAATAGACATACTAATACTGATACTGTAGTATGGCTAAGCTGCTAACTAAACTTAAAATCGTGTAAGTGTGGACAGCGGCAGCCTGCTACATTTAAATAGGTTAGGCAGCTAGCCTTGGCTGCCCTAGGCTTAGGCTAGGCTAGACATCTTACTTGAAGTCGTCTAGAGGTCCCGTCCTCACAGTCGTGGTCCGCCACCGCTGCGTCCGTCCCGTGCGTCCCTTCGAAGGAGGTCCGTCTGGTCCGGTATAGAGTTTGAGGCCGCCCGGCAGTTAGCAGTGTATCCAGACACTGGTGGTTTATCTGGGAGGGTCTTTAGAAACTTGTCTAATAACCCTTTGAACCTGTCTACCGGGCAACCTACTATGTCTCGCACTTCCTTGGGCAGCGAGTTGAAATTTTTTGGTCCATTGTGGCCTAGGCTGGACGCGAGGAGGGATCTCCTCTCACACTTCCTTCCAGTCCGACCATTTTGTTTTTCCTGGAGTTCATTACCAGTTGGATCTGGAACCAGCTTCTCCAGGATTTTCCACACATAAATTGCGCAGTACCTGTCTCGCCTTCTCTGCTGAGAGTACAGCCCTAGCTGTACTCTCACTCAAAATCACTGTTTCTGCTTGCCATATGAGATGTGACAATGTCAGTGCTATATACTTACTTACTTACTTGGTCATACTTGGTAGAATTCCGTCCTCTGTGGACGCAGCTAAAGTGGACCTCCGCTGCAGCCAGGCAGCTCCGCAACTCCCTCGTTCCGTCTATTTACTAACGAGTTGGATGCGGTGCTGGGATATCCTGGTATTGGGGGCTCGTCTGGTACTGTAGCCAGCCATCGGTCCAGCTGACGCTTGAAGGAGTCTGTCGTGACTCCCGTCAGTTCCCGGACGGCCTTTGGTACAGTATTGAAGAGACGAGCCCCATTTTTGCTGAAGTTGTTGTGGGCGACTGTTGCTATTTTCTGAAAGGTAGCCTCAGTCCTCTTGATGTAGCACAGTCGCCCTTTTCTAACGTGGTTGTTGATGACTAGTCGCACGTCAGGTACCAGCCCTTCTAGGGTCTTCCACACGTAAATCCCTAGGCAACGTTTTCGTCGTCTCTGAAGGGAGTAGAGCCGCAACTCCTTCAGGCGTTCCCAGTAATTCATGTGTTGGAGACCCCAGATCCTGCTGGTGAAGGTCCTCTGTAGAGACTCCAGTTTGCCGATGTCACCTATCTTGTGGGGAGTCCATAGCTGGCAGCAGTATTCCACCTTTGGGAGGACCAGAGCCTTCCAGAGTGTCAGCATACAGGCCCTCTCTCTAGTTTGGAAGGTCCTGAGTATCCATCCTGCGAGTCTCCTAGCTGTCTCGGTGGTTTGGTTGATGTGGCGAGAAAAAGTTCCATCGGTACTCATTGTTACTCCCAGATCCCGCACATGTTCTTTTGGAGTGATGGTTTCTTGATTGGCCTGCTAGCTGGTGCTCTCTTTGATGGTTTGTAGAGGGCCGTACCTTAGCAATTCGAATTTCTCGCCGTTCATCCTCATGTTATTGGAATCTGCCCAGTCCAGAAGGCGATTCAGATCTTGTAGCAGGGCCACATCGTCAGCTGTCTCTACCCTCCTCATTACTCTTGTGTCATCTGCAAATGAGGTGGCCTTGGAGTGCTGGAGATCATGATCAATATCCCCTATCAATATAAGGAACAGAAGTGGTCCTAGTACAGACCCCTGCGGAACGCCACTTATTACCTCGCTTGGGTCTGAAAGGTGTCCTTGGACCGATACTCTCTGTTCCCTATGTGTTAGGAAGCTGTGCAGCCACTTGCCGAGGTTTCCTCCTATACATAGCTTTTTCAGCTTGTGAAGAACGAGGCCGTGATCTACTTTATCAAATGCCTTGGCGAAATCCAGGTATATCACGTTGACGTTCTTGCCTTTACTGATGTCTTCTAGTAGAGCCTCATGGTGGGCAAGTAGTTGCGACAGACAGGACCGGCCCTTTCTAAACCCGTGCTGTCCCCCGTTGAAAGCGTCGAGGTCCTCCATGTGTTTCGTTAGTCTCTTTCTGACGACCCGCTCGATTATCTTTGTTATGTGCGAGGTTAGCACTACGGGCCGATAGTTTTTGGCCAGTCCTTTGCTACCCCCTTTGTGGATAGGTTTCACTACCCCTTCCTTCAGGGATGAGGGAACTGTACCGGTAGCTAGGGACTTGGCAGCGATTAGTTGCAGTGGTAGCGCCAGTTCAGCTTTGCAGGTTTTTAGGAGCTGTGCACTGAACCCGTCTGGACCTGTTGCTGAGTCGGCTGCTATGTCGTCAATGGCTTGAATTATATCATTAATTTCTGGGATTATGTCGGTCAGTATTGGTGAGGGAGAGGGCTCTTGCATTGTGAAGAAAGCCGCTGGGTCATCCACAGTTTTTTGGGGGT
The DNA here is from genome assembly GCA_032716605.1 of Paralithodes platypus. NCBI lineage: Eukaryota > Metazoa > Arthropoda > Malacostraca > Decapoda > Lithodidae > Paralithodes > Paralithodes platypus. The sequence goes on from CM064488.1 coordinate 4,652,651, forward strand.
TAGGAAGACTGAAGACACTTTCATACTGTGCCCTTAGTATGTCTGCCATTTCCCCTGGGTCGGCCACCAGGTTTCCATCGACGTCTTCTAATGGCCCTACTGCCGATATGTTTTTGGATTTTTTGTTAGCGTATGAGAAGAAAAACTTAGAGTTACTGCTTGTAGTTCTTCTCTCTTCCTCTGGTCTTCATGGGATTTTAGGAGTTTGCTTTCAATCTCCTGAAGGGCCTTGTGAAAGTTGGTGGCTTTGCTATGTGGAGGATTTTTTGCCAATTTTCTTTTGTAGAGGCTCCTCCTCCTCATAAGGATGCGACGGTCTCGTGGGATGTGTTTTTTCTTAGCTGTACTTTTAGTCGGGACATTGGCTTTACATATTTCTTCACAAATTGTGGTGAATTTAGAGAGCATATTTGCAGCACTGTCTTCCGCAATTTTGGTTGCCCAGTCCATCTTTAATTTGTCTTTAATTTCAGCCCATTTAATGTCTGTGGTAAAAGTTTAATTTTGCCATTCCTGTTTTTTCTTCCTGACCTTGCTGTGGTTTATTGAGCAAGGCATTTATTGCGAGAGACGCTTCGCAGATTTTGTGGTCCGACATGGTGGTCTCGTAGAGCTCGTAGGAGTGCATAATCCCATGGTTATTGCTAGCTACAGTCTGACCTGCCAATACGCGATTCACCTTATACGCGAGGAGGGGGTCGAATCATACCCAAAACTTTCAAAGCGCGTGATGTACCTTTAAAACGCGAATCCGGGCCCGATATAAGGGCAATTCCGGGGAGTTCAGCTAATACGCGAGGCCCCCCACCATTCCGCGCCAGTTACGTAGGCACGCAGGGCATTGTGGGATACGCCAGTCTACCCTCAGTCCACGCTCGTGCAACAGCTGTCCGACTCGTGTTGGACATTTACTGTTAATTTTAAAGTGAGTTTATTATTATTGTTATATTTTCTTATGATTTGGATGTTTATGTATACATATATGTACCTTTTGTGGCAATTGACGGAGATAAATAGGCCTAAAGTAGACAACTTGGAGTCAGTGCTGCCCATATCGATTTATTCCCATATAATACTCTATTGCTAATACGCAAATTTTCATTCCGCGCCCTCGCGTGTCGCCCATATTCTCGCGTATTGGCAGGCCAGACTGTACTAGGTCTAGTATGTTAGATCCTCTTGTTGGTTCGGATATAAATTGGGTTAGGAATTTAGTCCGCATAAGATAAATAACTAGCTTAAAATATAACTAAATCACATTTACTTACCTTAGGCCTAGGCCTTATAATGTAGGCTGTCCATAAAAGCAGTCTGTGTCAATGTGCTATTTGTAAGTAGCCTAGGCCTAATTCTAATATAACTAGGCTAAAATGCAGGAAACATTTTAAGTTCACTACATTCCCTATGACAACATGATCAAAATGGTGAATGTGTTTCTCAGTCTTCCTGAAATTCAGGAGCCCCTGCAGCCTTTAGCCTAGTTGAAAAATCCCAACCATAATTTTCATACCTGGGCAACTCGGCCTTGAGTTAAATTTAATACTTGGAGTTTTTAACCACTTTTTTAACACTAAAATCCCCGTTTTGGGGGATCCACATCACCACCGACCTTCAAAGTTTATGGGACATTAATTTAAAGATGCTGTCATGCATTATTACAAGATAAAAACAGTAAAATAGCCGACCGACCATCCGTAACTTCATATTTCACATGTTATTTATAATACATGTACATTTATTACCCACTTTTGTTCATTAAAATCACTATTATTTCATTGGTACACCATCACTTACTACCATGAAGATAATTATGCTCATTATTACTAGGAAAATAGGCCGGGAAATAGTTATTTGAGCATCTCGATATTTCATACGCCGAGATAAATTGCGCTATGAAAAATACTCGGTGTCGGGGAGTCAGTTCAGTTGCTGGTCGGGAAGCTATGCCTTTGCAACGGCGCCTCCCTTTTGTTGTGTTTTCAGTTTTCTATTTTGACAGTAAAATATATTATGTGCTATTTCTTCTTGGTTGTTGATCTTGGTTCTTGTTTCTTCTTACGTCTTTATAATTGCCCGGTTATAGAGTATGGAGGGCGCTCGCATCGTCAGCTATGTTTTTGTAAACACACAAGAAGGTGCCGTTGTAAAGGCTTCACCTGAGTGGCAAGCCGCAAGTGGAAGGCAGCTACGAGTTATTATTGTAATTTTTGTTGGATATATACCATTATGTAATTTTTATGTGCTAATGAACAATGAGATTTGCAAATGATGACCATTAGCTTAGAGTAGCGAGACATTCGAGTTTTGCAGACTTTTGACAGTCTGCCTGCCAGTCCCCAGGCCAATCGAGGGAATTTTTGGTTAGCAGCCAAACTGGTATGAATTTTGAAAATTTCTCCATTTCGGCTCAACATATTATTGTATCCAATGGCATTCAAAATAGACGGGAACATGATTGCAAAGGTCCGCCGCCGTCATGTTTACATTTGTCGATCGCCGTGGTTAAGTTCGCGTCTAGCCTATTTTTTTCGGTAATTTGCCCCCTGCTGGCAATATACAGTACAGTATATGATGATGACAATATGTCCTGGGGGGGTGATCGGGGGCAAAGCCTCCCCTCAACATATTATTGTATCCAAAGGCAGTCAAAATAGACGGGAACATGATGGCAAAGGTCCGACGCCACTACGGGTAGTGTAAAAAAGGCTGGAGGTACGCCCGCACTTAACATTCTTGCCGATGGTGTTAGCGGGCGTATGCCCGCTACTTAAGTCGGACGCTCGTAGGCTAGTTACATTCGCATCTAAAAAAAAAAATTTTTTTTTTTACCCATTTTTGTATCCCATGACCAGCTGTTGGTAAACCTGACTTATTGGACCAACAGTGATTTCAGTAAGTATTTACTGTATATATTGTTAGCGTTTTTCTTTCAGATACAGTGTTCTCTTATACTGAAGAGGAGCTGAAATTAGTATTTGCCCATTATCGAACAATCTAAAAATCCCCCCCCTCCCCCCTCGTCTCACACTATGAGGAGGGCTATGAATATCAGGGAAAATTAGGGGTTAAAGAGGATAAAAAGCGAAAAATAAGGTGTATTGGGCAAAGCCCCCCCTCGACCCATCTTGTATCCCCACACTGGAATTATAACTAAAACCATGAAAACACTCATTTCTCAAAATGTGAAGGAAAAAACATGAACAATAAGGGTGCGAGCCTTTTCCCTATAATTACCAATTGTTCTGCTACTTGGCTACTGGCCTTGGGATACAATAATCTCACCCGTCATGACTTATTATCATCATCATATTATATTACCAGCTGGGGGCATACAACAGCTGGCCGTGGATTAATTATGTAACCAAAGCAGTCAAATTTGACACAAACATAACTGCGAGCGTCCAACTTATGTAAACAAGGCGACGCGTACACCTGCTAACACCATCCTTACCAAAAACACTAAAATTGTAAGCAAGGATTGGTTCAGATTTGGCTAATTTTCAGAGTAATAATAAAATAAAATGGAAGGATAACTGGGATGGATGTATTGTCCGAGCGTACGGTCGTCATATTTACATAGATCGATCGTCGCGGTTTAGTTTGCCGCTCGCGTCTATTTTGATGGCGATTTTTTTCGGTTATTTGCCCCTTGCTGGCAATATATATGATGATGACAATATGTCAGGGAGGGTTGAGGGGGGCCAAAGCCCCCTCAACATATTATTGTATCCAATGGCAGTCAAAATAGACGGGAACATGATCGCAAGCGTCTGCCGCCATCATGGTTACATAGGTCGATCGCCACGGTTAAGTTTGCGTCTATTTTGACGGTTATTTTTTCGATTATTTGTCCCCTGCTGGCAATATATATGATGATGACAATATGTTAGGGGTGGGTGAGGGAGGGCAAGGCCCCCCTCAACATATTATTGTATCCAATGGCAGTCAAAATAGGCGGGAACATGATCGCAAGCGTCTGCCGCCGTTGCCGTCATGTTTTACATAGGTCAATCGCCGCGGTTAAGTTTATGTCTATTTTTTCAGTTATTTGCCCCCTGCTGGCAATATATATGATGATGACAATATGTCAGGGAGGGGTGAGGGGGGCCAAAGCCTCCCCTCAACTAATTATTATATCCAATGGCAGTCAAAATAGACGGGAACATGAAGGCAAGCGTCCGCCACCGCTGCGCGGAGTGTAAACAAGGCTGGCGGTACGCCCGAACTCTACATTCTACCCAATGGTTTGGACCAAATACCGATTTGTACACAATCGCGTATATAAATTTGGGAAACTTAGTGTTAACTTAAAGAATCATAAATAACTAGGCGCATTAATATATACAATAGGCCTATTATGATAATGTACTGGTAATAAACTTACCAGATAATAATTACTGTATACAGTATAGGTAGTATTTACCTAATTGTAGTTTACAGGAGTTGAGCTAAGCTCGTGTTGTCCCGTCTCTCAGTCTACTTTTTATCCAATTTTTTCTTGAAAATATGGATATTCCTTGTCCCTACCACCTCCTCCTCCAGCCCATTCCATTTGTCAATACATCTATAGGGGAAGCTAAACTTCCTGATATCGTTCTTGCAGGTAGGTCTTTTTACTTTGTAGCTGTGGCCTCTAGTTATTCCTGTATCCATAATTAATATATCCTCCCTATCCAGCCTCTCCAGCCCCCGGGTGCATTTGTACATCATTATCATGTCTCCCCTCTCTCTCCTCTCTTTTAGACTAGGTAGATTTAATTTGTCTAGCCTCCCTTCATATGGCAGTTCTCTGAGACTTGGAACCAATCTAGTAACTGCTCTCTGGATTCTTTCTAACTTGTGAATATGCTTCTTTAGATGCGGGGACCACACCACTGCTGCATACTCCAATCTTGGTCTAATCATACTCTTCATAATTTTCGCTACCATGGTCTCATCCAAGTAGTTCAGAGCAACTTTCATATTCCCGGCCATTGCATACATTCCGCTAAAGAGCTTGTTAATATGTTTCTCTGGCGACAAATTATCTTGTATAATCAACCCTAAATCCTTTTCTTTTTCGGCTTTGCTAATTATATTATCTCCCATCCTGTACTCCCAATTTGGTCTATTCACACTTCTTCCCATATTTAACCCTAGTCTAGCGGGTCCTCTGTGGCCGTTTTGGGCCTTTTCAGGCCATTCTGACTGCTATATCAACCATCAGTATGAAAGGAACTGTATTGCGCCAAAAACTAGGTGGAAATCGCTACACAATGACGCCACATACAGCTACGTAGCACTCGTGGAGCACTGACAGTGTTACCTCGAAGATGGAAGTTTAGCTGATTTTGCTACCTTGCTCACTTTTAGCGAACTATTGGTTACACTGTCATCCTCCCGCGCGGTGGGGGAACTGGAGTTAGTGTGGGCCGGGAGGCCACAGATGTCGGACGTATGGATCATTACTATCCCACCCATTTTCACTCGATTTCCACCCTTTTTTCACCCGTTTTTTGCCAGTTTTTTCAACTCGACTTATGTGGTGAGCCGCTTTTTAAGGGATAACACATGGCATTTACTTATATTAAATTTAATTTTCCACTTGGTGCTCCATTCGTATATTTTATCTAAATCCCCTTGCAGCTCCTCACAACTACTTTTATTTGTCTCATAATTTTTACGTCATCTGCAAACATTGACATGTAGGAGTTTATGCCTATCGGCAGGTCATTCACGTACATAAGGAACATGAGAGGTGCCAACACAGATCCCTGCGGCACACCACTCAACTTTCCGCCACGATGAGTAAGTTCCTCTAATGTTGGTCCTCATTTCCCTATCTGTTAAGTAGCTCTCCATCCATTTCAGCAAACTCCCCCTGACACATCCTAGCGTCTCAAGCTTAGATAACAATCTCTTATGTGGTACCTTATCGAATGCTTTGGAAAGGTCTAAGTAGACGCAGTCCACCCATCCGCCTCTTTCTTGGAGTACATCTATCACCCTACTGTAATAACATAGCAAACTGGTAACACAAGATGTCCCTTCTCTGAATCCAAATTGCTTTGGGGTTATTATCTTCTTTCTCTCCAACATTTTCATCCATCTCTTCCTAATTAGCTTTTCACAAATCTTGCATACAATACTAGTAAGTGAAACTGGTCTATAGTTTAGAGGGTCCTCAGGGTTTCCATTCTTGTATATCGGAATGATATTAGCTCTTTTCCATTCAACAGGAACCTGTCCTTTATCTAAGGAAGCTTGAATTATGTCCCTCACTGGCTCCACTAATTGCTCTGCACACTCCTTTAAAACCCAGGCAGACACTTCATCCGGTCCCATAGCTTTCCTTACTTCAAGTCCTCTCATCGCAGATAACAGCTCATCTCTAGTTATTTCAATCTTACTAAGACCACTCTCCAGTACTCCCGCCTGTGGTTCGTCAAAACCTTCCTCTCTAGTAAAAACTGACCCCAATTTGTTATTCATTACCTCGCACATGTCCGATACATTTTCATACGTCCTAGCATCAACTCTTAATTTAGTAATTTGTTTCTTTACCTTCAACTTACTGTTTATATATTTATAAAATAATCTAGGATCACTTTCACATTTATTTACTATGTTCTTCTCATAGTTCATTTTAACTTGCCTAATTATGTTAACATATCTATTCCTCTCCTGTTTATATTTATTCCGATTACTCTCAGTGTTCCTTCTTCTTAATCTAGCCCAAGCTGCATCACGCCTACCCAAAGCTCTTTTGCATTTCAAATTAAACCAATCTTTCTGCTTAGTAAAATTTCCAGTTTTATATCTTGGGACAAACAGATTGGTTCCTACTCTATAAATTTCGAGGAATCTACTATATTTACCTTGTACGTCCTGTTCCTTCAAAATAAGATCCCAATCTACTCCCTCTAAATATCTTTTCAAGGATACATAATCAGCTTTACTATAATTTAATCTGTCATTTATGTAGCTATTGTCTAATCTATTGGCATTACTCGAGGTCAACTTCCATTTTAGTAATAGGTGATCACTTTTACCTACAGGACATAGATAGTTTATATCACTAATTTCGTGAGGATCCTTTGTAAAAATCAGATCGAGTTTAGAAGGTTCGTTATTACCCCTCATTCTTGTATTTTCCTTCACATGTTGTGCAAGTACATTTTCCGTAACCAACTCCACTAGCCGACTTCCCCAAGATCTCTGATTTGGCCCTGCATCTCCCGATTCCCAATCAACCTCACTACAGTTGAAATCTCCTACCAAGATCAATCGATTCTTCCTTAAAAGCAATCTTCTCAACGACTGAATCATATCCTCGACCATCTCCTCAAACTCCAACTCCCTCCATGCTCTGGTCTTTGGTGGCATGTAAGCTACTGCTATGTCTAGCTTTTTTCCTTCTATATCATTGAGTTCAACTGCCATTATTTCTGCCTTGTCATTATTTAACTCCACTTGCTTTGCCGTCATAGGGTTCTTAACTAATACTGCCACTCCACCTCCCCTTTTTCCCTTTCTATCATATCTCCATATATTATATCCTTCACTAAACACTATATTGCTGTCAAAGTCCTGGTTCAGCTTTGTCTCCGTCAAACAGACTATCTGTGGTTGATCCTTTCTTAATATATCATCCAATTCTACCTTTTTACTGTTTATTCCATCTATATTAGTGTAGTAGCACAGTATATTGGAATCCTCCTCCTTGTTTCTCTTCCCTCCCTGCCTCCTGTCAGGTTCACCTCCTCCTCCATCCCTTCCCTGACCTACCTCCACATTCCCTGCTAGTTCTATTCTCCTTCACCCCCCTCCCCCCCTCCCCTCCACAATCTCCCGCCCCTCCCTCACCATCTCTCCGTCCTCGGGCTGATCCACTACCTGACTCACCGTCTCCATCCCCTGCTCCTCCCTCACCATCTCTCTGTCTTCGGTTTGATCCACTACCTGACTCACTGTCTCTATCTCCTGCTCCTCCCTCACTATCTCCTTGTCCCCGATTTGATCCACTACCTGACTCACTGTCTCCTTGTTCATTTCTCCTCGTATTTTCCGTTCTTTCTGACTCTGAGTGTACCACTTCTTTAGTTTCCCTTCCTTTACTCTCAAAAAAAAAAAATCTTTTCTCCTCATCTGACAATTTTCGATTTTCATCGTCAGCCCTTGCTTGAACTTCTCTCAACTTTTCCCTTTCCTCTATGCTTAAGTCCTTTTTCACCCTAATATGTTTCATTCCAGCACAACTATTTAGCCTCCAGCTTACAATGGTTAATGCTTCAACCACTGACCTAGATTTAAACTCTGCTTTTATCGGTCTCATCTCACCCTTTTTATATCTTCCTAGCCGTCTTACTTCGTCCAGTTCTTTCCCCCAATCACAGCCTTCGTCTAGACACTCCAATTTTTCTTTACTTTGTCCTCATCCCTCATATCTGCTAAATGTTCTTCAATGTCTCCAAAAATTATTATGCTTTTACCTCTATCTACTGTTTCCCTCACTACCTTTTCCTTGCTCTTCAAAACCTGCACTACATTCTTCTCAAACTCTCTTTTCTCTTTTTCTCTCTCTTCCACCTGCTCCTTCATGATTTCTTCCAATGCATCCACCTTAGCATTCCCCACCCTTGTCCACTCATTTTTCTCCTCACTTATTACTCCCTTTACTTTCTCACTTAAATGGCCCTCATACTCCTTTAGCTGCTCCTTGAGTGCCATATTCTCTGCCTCCAGCTCATCTACTTTCCTTATCACAGCATCTAGGTTAGCAATTAATGGCCCATCTGCAGTTGCTACTGAACTGGCTCCACATATTTCTGTCAGTGACTCCACCTTCACACCTATATCTCTCCTCCAAGTCTCCATAACTCCCTTCCATCTTAACAGACCCATCATCTGTCTCTTCACCACAGTCAATTGATCCTCCACTTCATTACCCTCTGCCAGAAATCCCTCAAATTCATAGCTCTCCTCATCTCCCAATAAACTCTGCCTCCGTTTGCCTTGGCCGGCCATTGTTTATATTTATGTAGCCTACAGTTAAAAATATACAAAACACTTAATAAAATTACAGTAAAATTAAACTACTACCTGGGATAAACCCAGGTAGCGCCGCCCCCGTTTGTGTCACCCTATCTTGAAAAAAGAATAAATGGAAAAAATAAATAGAAATGGGTGTTTGCGAGGTCACCACGAGCAGGTGGGGTACGACTTGATTACCTTCCTAAGAAGGTAACCCAACCGAGGTGTCGCAAGTACTAGGTAAAGATGAAATTGACTGGTTATGTTGTTGCAAATTTTGGGATGAGCAAATCTACATGAATTCCCATTATATTCGCCCTTTTGACCAAAGTAGCACCTTCTTTCCAGATAATATCTGCACACTGGTGTAGACAACCCCAGTAGGTGTGGCTGGGGCTGGGAGGGGTTATGTGGTGAGCTAAGTGTGGTTGTGGGTGATAGTGGGCTTGGTGTATGGGTGGGTGAGGCCTGCAGGGGGGTGGAGTTACGGGTCGGTTGTAGGTGGGCAGTGGTGAGGGGGGAGGCGATGTGGAAGGGGGGCTTGTTGCATCCTACGTTCATCCTGCAAATGTATTTGATCAACAGCAGTAGGGTGGTCAATGGCCATAGATGGGATTAATGTGGGTGTTTTCTGGGTCTGGGGAGGTGTGGGAAGATGTGCGGCTGGGTTTGTGGATTTGTAGGGTGCGAAAGGTTGTTGTTCGGCAGGCGATGTGTGTTGATGTGCAGGAGGCAATGCGGGCATTTTCATGGGAAGGTGTGCGTGTGTGGGTTGTGATATTAGTATGGGCCCTGAGGCCCCAATAGTTCCCCAGTTTCTGTGAAAAGTAGCTATGTCTTGGCTATATTTTGGTCTATCTTGTACTGCTGTATTTTCTACAGTCTGTATGACTTGCCATGTGATATCGAAACAACTATCGCAGAAATGGAGGTTCTTCCCTCTTGTATTGTACGCCTCATTTATTGGTATCAGTCCTATGCAAACCCAGTGGTATGGTTGCTTGCATATCTGACATGCTGTGCCTTTATCCACGTGTATATTCATTTTTGTTCGTTTTTTTGTTTTTCCACCCGCCCTTACATGGGGGAGAGAGAGAGAGGGGGGGGGGGGGGGGCGTGGAGGACAAGGAGGTGTTTGTTACGCGGTTAGTGGGGGGGGAGGGGAGTGCCACTCGTTATGTTTAAACTTTAAATAACTTTAAGTAACACTTTCAATAATTATCTTATGAAACAGAATTCTCACTGCCCTAACCACTTTTCCCGATTTTGGTCGGCTGTTTAGCGGAATATACGGCACTCTAGGAAAATAACGAACTTTCCAGGCTATTATCTATTTTAATTTTCATGTTTTACCTATCACCTTGATTCAACACTGCTCAGGTTCGAATTTTCACCACATTTGGTTGCGTGGGAGATCTTTCTCTCCAATAACGTCACTACTAACCTACGATATGGTCGAGAAATAATCTGCACTGATTTCATTTGTTTACATATTGTTTTTCTCTGTTTGCTATTATTTACGATATTTGTTTTGTCGGTACCCTTTCCTGTCGAGGTTAAGTTTCGCTTTTGGTAAAATCGTATAGGGGGAGGGGATATATGTGTTTATGGTCTTTGCGGTCACCGAGGGTATTTTGTTTACAGCCTACGTCCTGTTCCCAAGCTAAAAGTTCCCCTGACTTTAGTTCTCTGTATTATACTTTTCTAGTTTATTTACGTGATATACGATGTTCACTATCACTTTTAACTTAGGCTTCCTATTTTCCCATAGCCCTGTTTGATTTCATAGGACTATATAGCTAACACTTTGCTTTGGGACGTAACGGTTTTTTCTTTCCCTTCTTCTTTCCACCCGCCTTATGGGCCTGCCCTAGACCAGCGCCGTGGCACTGCTGTAGGAGTTTCAACGGATTTTTTCTCCAAAACGCGTATATCTCTCCAGATATTTTATCAATCGGTTCGATTTTGCACTTCACAGGACCGCGACACTACGTTTGTTTTTGTGTGTGATTTTTTGAAAGTTTAATCACCAGTATCCCGCGGGATAGTCGAAAAATCCCGGACCGCAACGGATGTGACCCTCCTCTCTCACACACCAGAGAAATGAATACATATAATATAAAGACAAATAATTGCAAAATATGAAGTAACAACAGATTTAAACAAAGAGTACTCTTTTAACAAGAACAATCAATTTAAAAAATCATCAATATTAATAATAGAAAAAGATAAAAAATAAATACAGACAAAAAATAATAAATACAGACAAAAAGTAAGCAGAGGTTATACAAGAAATTCAAGTTAAAAATGCTTGATTAAAATTATTGATGTCAAATTTTTAGAATAGTCAATAATTGACCCTAAAAAGATTAAATTTATGGAACAATTTACTTACCTCAAAACCTCTGTCCACTAAGAGTCTGTATAGTAACCTAGCTCTAGCCCAAAAGTCATCTACTTTAGTGCAAATTTTACAAAATCTTATTAACTGGGAATAAAAACAATTATAAGTTATTTTACTATCAATATTACTACTAGGGAAAGGAAAGTTTATTACGGTAAAATTAAAATCATCAACTTTGTGATATACTTTAAGTATGCACTGTTCATTAACAATCTCTATATTTATATCAAGAAAATTTTCAACTTCATAATTTACGTTACATTGTGTGAGGGGAATAGAATTAGGGTAAATAAGTTTAGCAACTTGATTAAAATTTAACAAATTGCAAACAAGAATATCATCAATATATCTACTATTATTATTTAACAATTTAGCAAGTGCTAATTTTTCTGGGATTTTATTTTTCTTGCTACTGTCAACTAAGTCTTTTATATATTTAAATTCTAAAGCAAGCAAGAATAAATCTGCAATTAAAGGGCTAGCATTTCCACCCATAGGAATTCCTAATATTTGTTTGAAAATGTAAGGCCCGAGTCTAACATAAGTATTGAAAAGGAGGAATTTAAGGGCATCTTTAAGTTTAGTTCTATCAAAATATACAGAACTAGTGGGAGTAGAGCTAAGTGATGCATTATTAAAATATGTATAAACATTTATGAAATAATTACCACCCCTAACGAACCTGTCAAAGTGCAAATCTATAATAAAGCAAAGCTCTGAATATACTAAATCTAAAGGCAAATTGGTATACATAGTTGAAAAGTCGAAGCTATGCACCGAGGTAACCTTTTCTGCATGGTATTTATTTTATCAATAACTTCTAACGAATTGTCAACACTCCAATAATAGTTAATGCCAGTTCTTCTCATGATTATTACAATATCTTTTATGAGTACTTTTAATGTATTTTAAGCAATTTACGACTTGTTCTGATAGAGTCTTAGTGGTAGCAAATTTTGCTCCGGCAATAAAGCGATATTTATAAGGTCTTTTATGAAATTTAGATTATTAGATTATTATTTAGAAATACTGTATTAGATTAATTAATAGCATAGACCAGAACTACATGTGTAGCACTTTCACCCGGGTCGAGCCTCAATTTTCTTATTTTTTACGTGGCAGCAATTTACTTCGTTGGGATTCTGTGCATCAAAGATTTAAATTTTATTTTCCCTCGGTGTGCCATTGAGTTTGGCTACCCTTCAAAATTGGACAATTATGGGGATCACTGTATGGTGTTTCATTATTTTCATTTATTAGTATCATCTTGATATGTGCACAAGGAGTTACCAGTAATTAGTGTAAACTGTCTTGATGGTGTAGTGGTTTGAATGTTTAAGATCTGTATGTGGTAACCCAGGTTCGAATCCCAGGAGGATCACATGCTTTCATGATTTTCATTGGGAGGTGTTTGGTGTTGTGTGTGAAATTAATATATTAGATTATACTGTACTGTACTTGATATATTAGATTATACTGTACTGTACTTGATATATTACATTATATTATACTGTACTGTACTGTACTTGATATATTACATTATATTATACTGTACTGTACTTGATATATTAGATTATACTGTACTGTACTGTACTGTACTTGATATATTACATTATATTATACTGTACTGTACTTGATATATTAGATTATACTGTACTGTACTGTACTTGATATATTAGATTATACTGTACTGTACTGTACTTGATATATTAGATTATACTGTACTGTACTTGATATATTATATTATACTGTACTGTACTTGATATATTAGATTATACTGTACTGTACTTGATATATTAGATTATACTGTACTGTACTTGATATATTAGTAGTGGTGTCTACGTGGAGGAGTAGCTGTAGTGGTGGATTATTGTAGAGTGAGCAATGGTAGTACAGTAGTGTGTGGTGGATGATAGCGGAGTGAGTGATAGGTTATTGTAGAGTGTGAGCAATGGTAGTGTGGTGGATGATTGTTGAGCGAGTGCGGTGGTGGTGGATGATTGTAGTCAGAATGGGTGATGGTAGTGGTGAATTTAATGGTAGTGATGCAGCTTACAAAAAATGTGGTGGTAGTGTGTAGAGAATGTGATGGTAGTGGTGGAGGTTGTAGAGAGTGTGAGTGATAAAGGGTGTAGTGTGTAGAGAATGTGATGGTAGTGGTGGAGGTTGTAGAGAGTGTGAGTGATAAAGGGTGTAGTGTGTAGAGAATGTGATGGTAGTGGTGGAGGTTGTAGAGAGTGTGAGTGATAAAGGGTGTAGAGAATGTGATGGTAGTGGTGGAGGTTGTAGAGAGTGTGAGTGATAAAGGGTGTAGTGTGTAGAGAATGTGATGGTAGTGGTGGAGGTTGTAGAGAGTGTGAGTGATAAAGGGTGTAGTGTGTAGAGAATGTGATGGGAGTGGTGGAGGTTGTAGAGAGTGTGAGTGATAAAGGGTGTAGTGTGTAGAGAATGTGATGGTAGTGGTGGAGGTTGTAGAGAGTGTGAGTGATAAAGGGTGTAGAGAATGTGATGGTAGTGGTGGAGGTTGTAGAGAGTGTGAGTGATAAAGGGTGTAGTGTGTAGAGAATGTGATGGTAGTGGTGGAGGTTGTAGAGGGTGTGAGTGATAAAGGGTGTAGTGTATGTATAGTTGGTTTTATTTCAGCTGAGGATAAATTGCCATGTCCCCCATCTTCATTTCTCAGGTATTACGAAGATTTTGTAGCGAAATGTGTTAATTATGAAAACTCTACATTAATATGACAGAGATATATTAGTGTCATATATTTCCATTAAAAATTGGGAAAATTGCTGCTAAGGGATTCAGTTTACCATCAGCTGGGAAAAAATAAACTAGCCTATAGTGCTGGTGATAATGTGATGAAGGGTGTAGTGTGTGTGCGGGTAGTGGTGTAGAGAGCACAAAGGTCAGCCCCGAACTACAACCACAACCACAACCACAACCACAAGTGTGTGTGCTGATAATTATGGTTGAAGCGTATTCATACTAATTACAAGTTTTCATCACTTGTGCTTATTAATTATAATTATATGCACGCAGCTCAAACTTGACGTCTTTTTTATTTTATTCTAGCTATATTTAGACAATTTTGTGCAGTTTAAGAAGGATCTGTGGTAGTAAAAAGGATTATGCAAGATAGTTAGAAGTCTGTAAGTAATAATAGTAGATATATTGATGATATTCTTGTTTGCAATTTGTTAAATTTTAATCAAGTTGCTAAACTTATTTACCCTAATTCTATTCCCCTCACACAATGTAATGTAAATTATAAAGTTGAAAATTTTCTTGATATAAATATAGAGATTGTTAATGAACAGTGCATACTTAAAGTATATCACAAAGTTGATGATTTTAATTTTAACGTAATAAACTTTCCTTTCCCGAGTAGTAATATCGATAGTAAAATAACTTATAATTGTTTTTATTCCCAATTAATAAGATTTTGTAAAATCTGCACTAAAGTAGATGACTTTTGGGCTAGAGCTAGGTTACTATACAGACTCTTAGTGGACAGAGGTTTTGAGGCAAGTAAATTGTTCCATAAATTTAATCTTTTTAGGGTCAATTATTGTGACTGTATTCTAAAATTTGACATCAATAATTTTAATCAAGCATTTTTAACTTGAAGTTTCTTGTATAACCTCTGCTTACTTTTTGTCTGTATTTATTGTTTTTTGTCTGTATTTATTGTTTATCTTTTTCTTTTTCTATTATTAATATTAATATTGATGATTTTTTAAATTTATTGTTCTTGTTAAAAGAGTACTCTTTGTTTAAATCTGTTGTTACTTCATATTTTGCAATTATTTGTCTTTATATTATATGTATTCATTGTCGATAGTATCAATTGCTTACTTTTGCGATTTCCTTAGTTTATTTGTGCTATAAATGTAGGTTATTTGTAGGGTAGTTATTGATAGGGGTCACTTGAGGCATGCTATGCTTACAGGTACCTACCCGATAGCACTATCGTTAGTGAGTGCTGTACTGTATTTTATATATTATTTTGTAATAGTATAGTTATCTTATCAATATTTGTATTTTGTACTATTGTTAATGTCTTGTCATGTTGCAGATTTGATTTTAAATAATATTTTGACATTTAACATTTAGTTTCTTTATTCATGCAGAGTTTAGTAAAATTTGCCAGAACGTCCCTGACTTCCCAAACTTGACTACTTCCTTTAACGTGACGATAGTGCGTTGTTATGTGTGCGATTAGTTTGCTTGGGAAACAGATTAACTTGCTCATGTAGTAATGTACACCCTATGTGGTGGATTGTGTTCTTTTATTTAATAATTTTCATTTTAGTAAGCGTTGTTTCCACATAGCGATTTTGATAATTTAATTTGACTTTATATTGTTCTTGTCCCAATTTTGGTTTGTTTAGTTTGCAAGTTTTACATTTTAATTGCTGGAGGCAATTTTTTAACTTAATAAGATTGTCTAATAGTAGCCAGAATACAGTTAAAAGGACAGCACCTGTATTGAAAGAGTTAAGCATTAACCCTTGTCTAGCGGCGCTCGACTTAAGTAGAGTGAAAGAAACTGGGAGAAAATGGGTGAAGATCGATTGAAAATGGGTGGAACAGTAATGAACCATACGTCCGACATCTGTGGCCTCCCGGCCCACACTAACTCCAGTTCCCCCACCGCACGGGTGGATGACAGTGTGACCAATAGTTAGCGAAAAGTGAACAATGTAGCAAAATCAGCTAAACTTCTTCCATCTTTGAGGTAACACTGTCAGGGCTCCACGAGTGCTACGTAGCTGTATGTGGTGTCATTGTGTAGCGATTTTCTCCTAATTTTCGGCACAATACAGTTCCTTTCATGCTGATGGTTGATATAGCAGTCAGAATGGCCTGAAAAGGCCCAAAACGGCCACAGACTCCCCGCTAGACAAGGGTTAAAGTGCATTTCTTATGTAAATCTCTCTCTCTCTCTCTCTCTCTCTCTCTCTCTCTCTCTCTCTCTCTCTCTCTCTCTCTCTCTCTCTCTCTCTCTCTCTCTCTCTCTCTCTCTCTCTCTCTCTCTCTCTCTCTCTCTCTCTCTCTCTCTCTCTCTCTCTCTCTCTCTCTCTCTCTCTCTCTCTCTCTCTATACATACTGTATATAATATGCACCATAGGCCTTGGCATGGTCAGTAGCGCGTCTGACTGCAGATCGTAGGGTCAGCAGTTCGCTCCCACACTTTGCCATTGGTTTGCCAAGAGTTTAGGCAAAGGGAGTGTACGACATTATAACTGCATCATCATCATAATATATATACAGTATATAACAAAAAACCTAGAAGAAAATAGCTTTTAAATTACACCAGAACGAGCTCCCTAGCTTACGAGTATGATCACTGACACTCGTCTCAACCAGCTTTAATTTCGAGGACGTACTTTATGGCAACCGTAGTGAAAGGGTTAAATTTGTGTGTCTGTTTCTACTCATCTTAATTTGTGCTAATATGTGTTAGTAAATGTTTGTGTGTTTGCAGGTGACATAGGTAACTACTACTACGGCCAGGGTCACCCCATGAAGCCACACAGGATTCGCATGACCCACAACCTGCTCCTTAACTATGGACTCTACCGCAAGATGGAGATTTATGTGAGTACTGTACAATACTTACTCTGGCCCAATCCCCATTCTTTCTTTTTTTCTGGGGGCAATATTAGTACAGTAGTATTTATTTAGTTTTAGTTAATTATTATTATTTATTAATTTAACCATTTGTGTACTGGCGACGTTTCTTGTATTAGATTTCAGCTACATTTAGACAATTTTGTGACAGATAGGAAGAATATATGGTAGCTAGGCGGGTGCCCAACCCCGAAAGGGGTTGAAATAGGGGAGCTATCCCCCCCGCCAAAGGTGGCTTTCTAGGGCCTTTCCTAGCTGATGCTGAGAGGATTGGGTTCTAGTCATGTGGTGATGGGCTGGTCTATCAGAGTGAGAGCTAAGCGATCTCTGCCATACCCATAGCTTACTCTGACTGTTCCTATTACTTATATATTTTCTAGATCTTAAGTGACGGCGTCTCTTCCGTGGATCTCCCAATCTACCAAGATTGGAAGCCAAAGCGTCACATTTTTCCTTTGCCCCTCAACTTTCTCTTCATAATTGCTGAGGGGCACAGGGCCCTGGGTGGGCTTTGGTTTCCCGGGCGTTTCCGCACCCTCCTCAGCTCCCCGCCATGGAGTGGCTTCGGTCACCCAGGCTTTATTGTGGTCAGCAGGGAGGGTTCTGTGGGGGCGCTCGGTTGTAATGGCCTTGCTCGGGGCCTTGGGGCTGTTCGGCCAGGCAGCTTGGGGAACAACAACAACATATATGGTAGCTGAAACGATTAATTGAGATATAGTCTGTAGCCTTTTAATGGGTAGACGTCCTTCCTAAGCTGAACAAAATCGTCTATAATAGTTGCCAGAATATAATGAAAAGTACATCATCGGTACAGCAGGGGGTTAATTATTTCTGTATTTTTGTTTAGTACCTAAGCTTACCCTCTTCTGTTTTATTGGTTGTGGGATATTTGTGTGGGTGTCTACAGCCGACCCCACATGGATTCATTATGTTAAGGGGGGTCACTGGCTTTTTTTTTTATATTTCTCTCTTTCCCTGGCTTGTATCCATTCGGCCCCATTCAGCCAACTGTTTTAAGACGTTTATCCCTATCCAGGTGTCGATTTCTCCCTGGCGAGCGATAGCGAGTCAGCATTATATGGAGAAATCCGGCTTTGCCGGAGAAATTTTCTATCAAAAAATTTGCAAATTTAGCTTGCTTTCAAAACAAAACTATATATATGCTGGCTTGCTACCGCTCACCAGGAAAATATTGACACCTGAATGGGGATAAACGTCCTAAAACAGTAGGCTGAATGGGGCCGAATGGATACAAGTCAAAGAGAGAGGGAGAGAAAGAGAAAAAAGCGAGGTGGGGTCCCTTTAACCCGTTGAGACCCAGCGTCGCACGTGTTGCGTCGGCAGTCTTTGATCACCAACTCCCAGCGACGCATCACGTGCGTCCGACATATAAAAAACACTTACGTGGCTCGTAAGGTAGGAAATGGCGGGAGAATAGGAGGGGGCGGTACCGTAGTGTGTGGGGGAGCCGGGCCAGTAGGTGTGAGCGGGCCGAGACAGCCACGCGGCTGGTGGTGGTGGGCTTAGTGGGGATAGTTTACACCCCTAGTTTACCGCCACTTTGAACCTTCATTACTCCGGTCGTATGGGAGCTAGAGGCTTGAGATTTATGTGAGATACTCCTTAGGATGTATGCCGTACAATGCCATACTCAGTTTTTACCCTAGTGCTCCCGGGCGGGTGGTCATGCGGGGTAGACGAACTATTGAAACCCCCCCCGCCCCCCAAATGACCGAAATGATTTTTTTTTTATTTGTGTGTTCATTTCTCACCATTCTCTTCCATTTTGGCTCAACAAATTTTTTTGAAGCGCCCCCCCAAAAAATGTCAGAGGTGATTTTTTTTTTTTTTTTTTTCATTTCTCATCCTTGTCTTCCATTCTAGCAAACAAACAAAATAAGTGAAAATGGCTTGGGACTGGGGTGAACAAAATATTATAACTAGCCGGGGCTCAACGGGTTAAGAAATGCAGGAACATTTAACCCTTTTTTGGCTTTTATTCTGGCTGCTTATTTGGATGCTTGGATGCAGTTTAAGAAGGACCTATGTTCTTGAGATGGTTTTTACCTTTTTGAGTCCTAGAGATAGATTTGATGCTAAGGAAAATTGTCTAATGGTAACCAGAATAAAACAAAAATTGTCATCATGCTGCAAGGGTTAAATGAAATAGTAACATATTGTTTTTGTATGGGCAGCTTGTAGGTACCAATCAAACGGGAAATTACCCCTCCCACTTTAGAAATGTGATGAGGAGTTGTTGGAACTCCTATTTTTTGTTATCCACCTGGCGTCTTTTGCTGATATTTGTTGTGCCTATTATATCTATAATTGTACTGTACATGCATTCCGTACAAAAATATAATTAATGACCGAGTGATCCACACGGAGAACGGTTCCATTCTCACATCCTATTGGCGGCGCTGCCTCACTTGTCAGGTTTTTTCATTCAAAAATCAAAATCAGATTATACTTGTTCGATCCCACATGTTGCTCTGTCTACCATTATGTGCAGCTAGTAAAGTCCTATAGTTGGCAGCAGCACACATTTTCACTTTATGTTGACTGATCCGTTTTACCAATATTTTTGTGTCTTGCCAACTGTCTTAACCCTTCCTACCCGGTCTGCCTTACCTAATGACAGCTCGGCAGAAGGGCCGCTACCCGGCCGTCCTTACCTAAGACGGCAGCTTAATAGCCTAATTAAGCTTGGTCTGAACGCTGTGCGTACGACGTATGTCAACAAACCCAAGCGTTGCGTCACCGCACCTCCGAAAACAAGAAGGAGAAGACTCTTCAATGTTATTGTTCTGATGTCAGACAAAATTAGTGTCTGAAAAGCCCCATATTGGCAACATCTCTGCTCCACTGAAATCGTCATCACAACTGAACCAGTTGACTTACAGAGCTCTACTCAACGCCAAAATACAGATTGAAAACCGCACTACGATTATAGATGAGTGGGAAAGTTCTAGCAGTGAAAATAAACATAAATACGGTAGCCTAGGCCTAGACGTTTTTCAGCCATTTCGGCCGGGTACGGGCAGAGCTGGGCACCACAAACAAAAAGTCAAGTCAGCAAACACAAATCAGCAAACCCAGAACATAACTTCAGCAAACACAAATGTGCAAACCTTGTGAAATTTCTAGTCCTCAAATGCAAATATGCAAACGCAAACCGTTTTTTATTCATTTTAAATTTAAACTACAGAATCAAGGGTAAATCAATAAATTCAATCTCTAATGTCAATAAATATATATATTTACTTAAATATAATGTTGCCTAACTTCCATGGACCTCAAGGATATACATACAGGCTTTTAAAGCTTAGAAATTGCTGTAAATTGCCAAAACATTCCAGAACGTCACCTGCAGTGAAAGGGTTAATATATATAGCATAGGCCGCTTAGTTTGTCCACATGGGCAGTAAAACGTTGGGGCAACTTGTTTATGGGGAGAGTGCTTCAGTAATAATCAGTATTCGCAATTCCAAACCATTCAGGAGGAGGTACGCCGGATCACAGAGGTCCAAGGAGGCGATTTATTCGTGGTCCCCCCCCCCCCCTTTGGGAATGGCAATAGGCTATATATGCCTAGATAGGTCTACTTTAGATAGATTAAGTAATTTAATAGAAAGTAGCCTAGGCCTATTAATTTTAATGCTCAGAATAAAGGCCTAGCTTCAGATCAAAATTTAATAAAATTTTATTGTAGGCTAAATTTAGTCTAGGCCTATATGATACTTTCAAAATTAACACTTTCTACTTGACACTAATAAAATTAGTGTGATTATAGGCCTAGGCCTATACATAGAAGTTAGAACATGCAATATTTAGCCTAGGCCTACATGCTTTGAGGCATTTTGATGGAATTAGTGACTGATTATAGCCTAGGCCTAGGCTATATATTAAAGTTAGAACATGCAATATTTAGCCTACATGCTTTGGAGGTATTTTGATGGAATTAGTGATTATAGCCTAGACCTAGGCTATATATATAGAAGTTAGAACATGCAATATTTAGCCTACATGCTTTGAGGCATTTTGATGGAATTAGTGATTGACTGATTATAGCCTAGACCTAGGTCTAGGCTAGCCTATATATATAGAAGTTAGAAAATGCAATATTATTTAGCCTACATGCTTTGAGGCATTTTGATAGGATTAGGGTAGCCTAGGCCTAGCCTAATAAAATTACTTATATTAGTAATTAGCCTATAGGCCTAGGCTATATTTAGAAGTTAGAACATGCAATATTTAGCCTACATGCTTTGAGGCATTTTGATGGGATTAGTGATTATAGACCTAGGCCTAGGCTATATAGAAGTTAGACTTAGGCCTAGGCTATATAGAAGTTAGACTTAGCCTAGGCCTACATGCTTTGAGGCATTTTGATGGGATTAGGGTAGCCTAATAACATTAGTTTAGGTTAAAAATTGACAGGCTATCAATCAAATTAACGATAGCCTAACTTTATAATCTTAAATTAGGTTAGATTATAAAATTATAAAGCCCTTTTCCAGAGACATCTTGGTAATTACAGGCCCATAGGTTTCTAGGTGGGGCCAGGGGTGGCTTAGGTCCTCGATTTCTGCATGCTCTGCAGCATCACTGTCGGATGATGGTGGTGAACTGCTCCCCATGCTGTTGGCAGCTGCGGTAGGGATGATGGTAGACTACATGTTCACTTCAATAGGCCGAAAATATAAACAAAGTTGAAGTGCTAGCAGGTTGGAACTCTTGGACTGCTGTGTGTTGTAGGTGTTAGCTCGACGCTTGCTACTAAGTAAGTGAACAAACGTGAAGAGCCGATGTATAGGCCTAGATTCCAGAACACAGGTAGTTGGCTTGGTCACATGACTTTTTTTAGCTGGAGCTGCAGGAGCGGCCCAGGGCTGGCTGGCGGCTGGAATTTTTATTTTGCGGACTCGAGGTTTGCAACATGGAGGTACTTTCCAGAGCTTCAAACCCGCAAATAGGCAGCCATTTTGGCACCAACGCTAATTCGCCAACAAAATGACACTTCCGCCATGGCGGAATTGGCTATTTGCGGAAGTGTTGGCTAAAGTGCCCAGCTCTGGGTACGGGCGACAGTCCTTAGGTAAGACTGGCCGGGTAGGAAGGGTTAAGATCTGTTCAGTTTCACCTGCAGTCTTTCCGTATTAGTCCGTTTTCATTTACTTTTGCTATGCAATTTTTGGGATGGATGTAGTGTCTGGGCGTACGGTCGTCATGTTTACATAGGTCGATCGCCGCGTCTATTTTGGCGGCAATTTTTTTTTTTGGTTATTTCCCCCCTGCTGGCAATGATGACAATATGTCATGGGGGAGGTGGGGTCAACATATTATTGTATCCAACGGCAGTCAAAATAGACGGGAACATGATGGCAAGCCTCCGCGTAGTGTAAACAAGGCGGGTGGTACCCCCGAACTCTACATTCTACCCCCTTTATTCATTGGTTTCACTAATAATGATCCATGTTCTCCACAGCGCCCCCACAAGGCCACACAGGACGAGATGACCAAGTTCCACAGCGACGACTACATCCGCTTCATCCGATCCATCCGCCCCGACAACATGAACGAGTACAACAAACAGATGCAAAAGTGTGAGTTCCATTGTCCCTCGCCCTTATAGTTCTTGAGCAATTGTTTTACCAAATATAATTTCAATTGACCACTTGCGAGTTTTGGGCTATAAGGAAATTGAAGCTTTTAACATGGCAAGTTATCATCCGCTTGATAAAAACACACTATAGATTCTTATAGATGATGAGTTAATTAGGGTAAGGTGGGGTGAATCCGCCGGGGGGTGGAATCGCCGCGGACGTAAGATACTTGTCTAAAACAATTTGTTAAATATTAATCAAGTTGCTAAACTTATTTACCCTAATTCTATTCCCCTCACACAATGTAACGTAAATTATAAAGTTGAAAATTTTCTTTGATATAAATATAGAGATTGTTAATGAACAGTGCATACTTAAAGTATATCACAAAGTTGATGATTTTAATTTTACCGTAATAAACTTTCCTTTCCCTAGTAGTAATATCGATAGTAAAATAACTTATAATTGTTTTTATTCCCAGTTAATAAGATTTTGTAAAATCTGCACTAAAGTAGATGACTTTTGGGCTTGAGCTAGGTTACTATACAGACTCTTAGTGGACAGAGGTTTTGAGGCAAGTAAATTGTTCCATAAATTTAATCTTTTTAGGGTCAATTATTGTGACTGTATTCTAAAATTTGACATCAATAATTTTAATCAAGCATTTTTAACTTGAAGTTTCCTGTATAACCTCTGCTTACTTTTTGTCTGTATTTATTGTTTTTTGTCTGTATTTATTGTTTATCTTTTTCTATTATGTAGGGTAGTTATTGATAGGGGTCACTTGAGGCATGCTATGCTTACAGGTACCTACCCGATAGCACTATCGTTAGTGAGTGCTGTACTGTATTTTATATATTATTTTGTAATAGTATAGATATCTTATCAATATTTGTATTTTTTACTATTGTTAATGTCTTGTCATGTTGCAAATTTGATTTTAAATAATATTTTGACATTTAACATGTAGTTTCTTTATTCATGCAGAGTTTAGTAAAATTTGCCAGAACGTCCCGGACTTCCCAAACTTGACTACTTCCTTTAACGTGACGATAGTGCGTTGTTATATGTGCGATTGGTTTGCTTGGGAAACAGATTAACTTGCTCATGTAGTGATGTACACCCTATGTGGTGGATTGTGTTCTTTTATTTAATAATTTTCATTTTAGTAAGCGTTGTTTCCACATAGCGATTTTGATAATTTAATTTGACTTTATATTGTCCTTGTCCCAATTTTGGTTTGTTTAGTTTGCAAGTTTTACATTTTAATTAATATTAATATGGATGATTTTTTAAATTTATTGTTCTTGTTAAAAGAGTACTCTTTGTTTAAATCTGTTGTGACTTCATATTTTGCAATTATTTGTCTTTATATTATATGTATTCATTGTCGATAGTATCAATTGCTTACTTTTGCGATTTCCTTAGTTTATTTGTGCTATAAATGTAGGTTATTTGTAGGGTAGTTATTGATAGGGGTCACTTGAGGCATGCTATGCTTACAGGTACCTACCCGATAGCACTATCGTTAGTGAGTGCTGTACTGTATTTTATATATTATTTTGTAATAGTATAGATATCTTATCAATATTTGTATTTTGTACTATTGTTAATGTCTTGTCATGTTGCAAATTTTATTTTAAATAATATTTTGACATTTAACATGTAGTTTCTTTATTCATGCAGAGTTTAGTAAAATTTGCAAGAACGTCCCTGACTTCCCAAACTTGACTACTTCCTTTAACGTGACGATAGTGCGTTGTTATGTGTGCGATTAGTTTGCTTGGGAAACAGATTAACTTGCTCATGTAGTAATGTACACCCTATGTGGTGGATTGTGTTCTTTTATTTAATAATTTTAATTTTAGTAAGCGTTGTTTCCACATAGCGATTTTGATAATTTAATTTGACTTTATATTGTTCTTGTCCCAATTTTGGTTTGTTTAGTTTGCAAGTTTTACATTTTAATTAACAATTTGTCATAAATCCAAATACGTATGGAATTGATTCTAGGTATGTTTCTAGTACGTGTAGATGATGATAGAACACAAAAATGCATAGTTGTCATTTATTTAACGAAGAAAAATATTTTTCCATAATATTTCAAACTGAAAAATATGTAAGCGGTCTTGAAAAATTTTCGTGGCGGCGACTTTACATCTCCCAATACACTTTTTTTTCGTTACAAGATGGTTGTCTGTGATTTCTAAGTGGAAACTAAAAAAAAAAAAAAAAAAAATCGGGCATAATTTATATAATTATATAATTTTCTAAATTTTCATTTTAGTAAGCGTTGTTTCCACATAGCGATTTTGATAATTTAATTTGACTTTATATTGTCCTTGTCCCAATTTTGGTTTGTTTAGTTTGCAAGTTTTACATTTTAATTTTAATTCTATAATTATATAATTATACCAAAATACTTGGATTATATCAATCTAATAATAAAACATCTTAATTGTTAATTAATTGGGGTAAAATCGCCGTGGCAGGATTAAATCATCGATAATATATAACCGCGGCGGATTCACCCCGCCGGGCGGGGTGAATCCGCCGCGCGAGTAACGGTTTTTGCCACCCATTACAAACCTTAATGTTTTGTTTTTTCAAATAAAAATGATATGAGCGTGTGCAGGAAAGCGAGAATGTTAATGTTATGTAAACAAAAAATTCTGAATTCTGATTCAGTTGGATGCTGTTATTAAAAAAACACGTTTCGCGGCGGATTCACCCCACCTTACCCTATACCTTACTCTTGCCCAGCATAAGCTAATTATAATACTTTCCTCTTACCCTTCATATAAGTCACGCATGCAAGAAAGTGAGTGTGTGAGCGCAAGAGAGTTAACGTGTGCGAATGTCTATTTATTTTTAAATATATTGTTCCTAATGTTTTGTAGAGGTGATTGAATGTATTTTTTTTTTTTTTTATTTTTTTTTTTCCCCTTGATGGTTTCTGCTTCTGTGGTTGAATGTACCCTTTTCCCATTTTTAGTATTTCTTGGTGTTTAGTGCTTCTGTGGACGTGATTGAATGTTTATTATGTTTATTATTTTATTTTGTGCTTCAGTGGGCAACCTTGTGGGACACACATCTAGCATACAAAGACTATATAGAAATCAAAAGTTTGTAAAAGTTGCCTCATTTTAAGTTGTTTTATTATTTTGCTGTTCATTAATTAGGGCAACAATATTCCTTAAAGTTGTTGTTGTTGTTGTTCCCCAAGCTGCCTGGCCGAACAGCCCCAAGGCCCCGAGTAAGGCCAAGGCCATAAACGAGCGCCCTCACAGAACCCTCCCTGCCGACCACAATAAAGCCTGGGTGACCGAAGCCACTCCATGGCGGGGAGCTGAGAGGGTGCGTAAACGCCCGGGAAACCAAAGCCCCACCCAGGGCCCTGTGCCCCTCAGCAATTATGAAGAGAAAGTTGAGGGGCAAAGGAATAATGTGACGCTTTAGCTTCCAATCTTGGTAGATTGGGAGGGCAATCCACGGAAGAGACGCCGTCACTTGAGATCTAGAAAATATATAAGTAAAAGGAACAGTCAGAGTAAGCTATGGGTATGGCAGAGATCGCTCAGGTCTCACTCTGATAGGTCAGCCCATCGCCATTATTCCTTAAAGTTGTTAGAGTTCATTATTTAGTTGTTCTTCAAATGTAAAACTTGGAAGCCAAACAAACCAAAACTAGAACATACACTAAAGACAAACAAACTTATAAAAATAACTTTGTTAACAAATGTTGAAGATTTAGCCAAACAATATTATGAATTGAAAAAACTTGAAATATTACATCAATAAAAAATGGTACATAATTACAAGAAAAAGAATAATTGCTTCAATTAATTATTTGATTTAAAGTCTAGTTTTCATGAACTTAGTAGAATTACTTTATATATCATTCAATGCTGTTACAGGTCTCCCTCGCTATTCAATGCCCCGATTTACGATATTATTATAGATTTTTAGGCGTTTGGGTTTGGCTGGTCCGAGAACGCATCCTCATTTACCCCATTAATTTTAGAGTTCGATGCGATTTTTCTATTTAACCCTCGGAATCCGGGAGGCCTCATATGAGGCAAAAACAAAAATTGTCAGGAATCCGGGAGGCCTCATATGAGGCAAAATGCGCGGTTAAAATCACTGCTAAAATCATTATACAGTAACACGGCAACCACGCGTCGTAGTGATATCATCCCAATGGTATTTTACAGACAACAAAAAATTCTACAATTTGCAAAAAAAAAAAAAAAAATTACTGCTCTATGTGGTCTCAATCAGTAGCTACTGAATTATGAAATTTGCCTGTACCATAGGGGCCCCGGACACAGCGATCGGGATCATATGAAGCCCCCCGGATTTCGTGGGTTAAGATCAGGTTTTCAGGAACGTAACCCAACCCAATCGTAAATCGAGGGAGACCGGTTACCTGTGTGTCAGATAAGAGACAAGTCAATGCCAATTCTAAATCAAAGTCCCTTGTTTTTAGCCATTTTTATTAAATATATAAAGTTAGAATGATGAACTACTGTCTTTGGAACTGATAACCTGGCCAAAACAAACAAATGTCATCCTAATTTTTCCTATATGCCTTCTGATATTCATTCCAAAATTATCCCAGTTTGGCACCGTGACTGTTAGATTAGGTCAAGCTAGGTTTGAGCTTTACTTTGGCACTGTTTTGGTGATGTCTGGTTTGATTTGTTACTGGTCGACATAGTCTACCGGTTGAGTCGTCCAGGAACCTAGATATATATTGGACTGACTGTAAATACCTTAACCCCTTCTGTACCAACGTCATCCTTTTAACTTTTTCTGGCTACTATTAGACGATTCTATTAAGCTTAAATGGGGACTTCAGCAATCAACAGGCTTCAAACTATCTCGCTCAACTTTTTTTACTACCACAGATCCTTCTTAACCCATGGGATCCGGGGGGCCTCATATGAATTTTTGATATAGTCAAACTTCATAATTCAGTAGCTACTGATTGAGACCACCTAGAGCAGTCAATGTTTTTGCAAATTGTAGAACTTTTTGTTGTCTGTAGAATGCCGTAGAGATCACGTCGCTACAACGCGTGATTGCCGAGTTCTGATGATTATAGCGGCGATTTTTAGCCGCGCATTTGCCTCATATGAGGCCTCCCGGATTCCGAGGGTTAAACTGCACAAAATCGTCTAATATATAAAATAAAAATACAAAGATGTCGCCGGTACAGAAGGGTTTAACCTGATATTGTAGCTAACCCCGAACCTTCTTCTCCACCAGTTAACGTGGGCGAGGACTGTCCGGTGTTTGACGGTCTGTACGAGTTCTGTCAGTTGTCGTCGGGTGGGTCCATCGCCGGGGCAGTCAAGCTCAACAAACAGGCCTGTGATATTGCCGTCAACTGGGCCGGTGGACTGCATCACGCTAAGAAGGTTTGTCTATCTATCCATCTATCTATCTATCTATATACTCAGGCCCACACCCCATATTTTTGTTTAGCTGGGGGTGGCCAACTCAAGTACTGTCTTGGTTTGTAGCAACTTGAAGATGAAGTTTTGATAGGCCTACTTTTCCATTTGATCCAGCTAAATCTTCATACATATTGTCATTTCACTTGTTTGTATACTGTAGTTTTTTTTTTATGCTAGCGAGAAATGGACTTATCACCATCTTAATTACTTTGCTATTATGAAGGTTTTATAGCCAAATATGCTGTTATTTGTGAATTTGGCATTGATATGTTGATATAGCATTTTCTTAGTTTTCCAATAATTATCGAGAAATCAGTTACTAGTGGAACTTTTTGTGAGGTTAAGAAAAGAGCCTATAGTTAATATATAACCTTGGCTCCTTGACAAATGCCTTCTTTACTAGAGTTTTGTTGTATTTATAGCCTGTCAATATGATCCACTATACTGTACTCCGTTTCTTTTCAACTGACGATAAATTGAATCCCTTAGAAGCTAATTTTTCGATACTTTTTAAGGAAAACGTGAAACTACTATGTCTGCATCATATTAAGACAAAATGTATATACTGTAATTACCACCATATTTCACAACAAAATCATCAAAATAACTGAGAAATGTTGATGGGAACTTAGCAATTTACCGTCAGCTGAAAAGAAACAGTACAGTCCATCCTCCTATAACACGAGCTCCTACAACGCGATCCTCCTTCAACACGAGGGGGGGGGTCCCGAATTACCTAAACCTCTTATAACCCGAGCCGAAAACATATAACGTGAAATGGCCTTGCCGAGTGCTTCAAATCCGGCGCCTCCTCTTACTGCGCGACCCCCCCCCTCCCACCTACAGCGCGATGACGTCGATGCGCACTGGATTTTAAGATGATTTCGCTAATGGATAATGCCCCCTGCCATCCTGCCTACCTGCAAAATCTCCACCCTCAATGCAATGTTATCTTCTTGCCTCCCAAAACAACATCCTTATCTCCATTTAAAGTGTTATTCCTACAACACGAGGCGCAGTGCCTCCCCTAAACTCGCGTTGTAGGAGGATGGACTGTAGTTATAATTGACCACTTGCGAGTTTTGTTCTATAAGGAAGTTGGAGCCGTGAACATCACTTGCGAGTTTTGTTCTATAAGGAAGTTTGAGCCGTGAACATCGATATTAAACAGAAATGCAATAATAATGTAGGTTTCTGATGGATAAATGGTATAAGAACATAAGAAAATGGGAGTCTGCAGAAAGCCGATTGGCCTAAGCAAGGCAGATCCCTGTTGAATTGGGTTTTATATATTTATAAATGTACTACGACTGTATTTTAGCTGGAAGTTCTATTAAATATCGTTGTCTACAGCTCCAACTTCCTTACAGCCTGAAACTTGCAAGTGGTTAATTGTAATGAGAAGTACTGAAACATTATTACAGTACTGTATATGTATAGTCACTGGCTTTAATTCTGATACATAGCCTATTGAAGCTTCTAAAAATATAAGGAACCTGAAATAAAAATATAAATATCCAATTTGCAAAACAGGTAAAAAATTAATAAGCTTCCATTCAAGCCCAGACAGCTTCGAAAGTATATACTGTATATCAGCTGCTTTCAACACTAATGACCGCGACTGTATATCTCAATGCATTTACATGTTAGGTATAAAGAGCATCTATGAAGAGATTCCATACAATAGGCTTCGATGGTTTAACAACTGGAGAGGATGTATGATCTAAATTGCGTTAACCCCTTCTGTACCGGTGATGTACTTTTCATTATATTCTGGCAACTATGAGACTATTTTATTGAGCTTAGGAAGGACGTTTACCAATCAAAAGGTTGTTGTTGTTCCTTAAGCTGCCTGGCCGAACAGCCCCGAGTCCCTGAGAAAGGCCATGACCACGATCGGGCTTTCCCACAGAGCTCTCATTGAGTGTAGATTGTGTTGTTGGCGTAAGGTTACAAACTATCTCGATGAATCCTTTTACCTATCACATATCCTTCCTGAGCCTCATAAAATCATCTAAAAGTAACTGAAATTAAATGAAAAGACGTCGCCGGTACAGAAGGTGTTAAAAGATACAAGTCTGTGAGCACGAAGGCAGTTGTACCGAGGGATAGACCTAGAAAGACGTGGGATCAGGTCGTCCGGTCTGATCGCGAAACTAAAATCTTGATATTTGGGGCTGCCATTAGGATGCGAGACTGAAACCATACCTAACGTGGGCCACTTGGTCCTTAAAATTATGTATGTATGTGTGTATATTATTAATTCCTTTTACTGTATAGTTATTTTATAATTACTGTGTATATATTGTATTTACTATATATATATATATATACTGTATATATATATATATATATATATATATATATATATATATATATATATATATATATATATATATATATAGTAAACCCTCGCTCTTTCGTACTTCACTCTTTCGGAATTCCAAGGCTTTCGGACAAGCATTTCAATTCGAACTCATGGTTCAGCCTTTTGGATTTGTCCGAAAGGCTGAGAATATACCTCCGTCCTTTTCGGACTACACTTTCGGACTACATTTAACTTCGGACTCATGCTTCAGCCTTTCGGATTTGTCCGAAAGGCTGAGAATAATTAAATCGCATTCGGACCGAAGAGCCGAGTTTCGGCCTTATATTTATTATATATTATATTTTTCAATTCCATTGTATTAGAAATGATTCAAAGATTACAAAAAGTCCAAATAAGACATAGTTTTGTTAATGTATAAGGGGGTTACGTAGATGCATTAGAGAGATAGATAGATAGAAAGAGAGAGTTACAGAGGGGGAGTGAGCGATAAACACGAACTATTATGAGACGGACTTAATTGGTCCTGAAAAGACAAAGGAGACTTTTATATTGACTCTTTTTCATGTTATTATTTGTGTGCTAGAAGGATAATATTGTTTTCAATTCCATCGCAATAGAAATTATTTATAGATTACAGCCGTCCGGCTGGCTCAGTTGATAGCGTGCCTGATTCCCACCTTGAAGGTCTCGCGTTCAATCCCCGCTCAGATTGAAAAGTTTTTCTGGGATACAGCCGGCGGTTACCATCTCCCCATGAGCAAGGGTGATGGGTAATGGTCTCTGGTAGACTAAAGAAAGCCAAGCGCTTGCGAATCCTCGAAGGAGGAGAGACAGGCGCTATATAAGTAACCAGAAGATTATTATTATTATTATTATTATTACATAGTCCAAATAAGACATAGTTATGTTAATGTATAAGGGAGTTAGTTAGATGCATTAGAGATAAATAGATAGAGAGAGAGTGGCTAGGGGCGAGCGAGCGATAAAATACTAACATATACGAGACAGACTTATGTTTCTGAAAGACAAAGGAGACATTTCTATTTACTCTCTTTTTCATTTTATTATTTGTGTAATAGAAGGGTAATATTGTTTTCAATTCCATCGTATTAGAATTGATTCATAGATTAAAAAAAGACCAAATAAGACATAGTTATATATGTATAAGGGAGATAGATGCATTATTTCAGACATTCGGACAAGTCCGAATGGCTGAAGTGTGAGTTCGGACTCGGCCCTTTCGGACTTTTGACTCTTTCGGACAGGGGTCTCCCCCAATTAGTCCGAAAGAGCGAGGGTTTACTATATATATATATTATATATATATATATATATATATATATATATATATATATATATATATATATATATATTGTACTGTACTGTACAGTACAGTATATATATATATATATATATATATATATATACACTGTACTGTACTGTACTGTACTGTACTGTACTGTACTGTACAACATATTTATTTTATAGGGTTTGTTTTTTAACAAATTAATAATATTATGGTACCCCCTTCC
This sequence comes from Paralithodes platypus, assembly GCA_032716605.1. Lineage (NCBI taxonomy): Eukaryota > Metazoa > Arthropoda > Malacostraca > Decapoda > Lithodidae > Paralithodes > Paralithodes platypus. Next base: position 4,684,630 of record CM064488.1, read on the forward strand.
AGAGCGAGGCGTCAGGTTTCTGCTACGTGAACGACATAGTGCTGGCCATCCTGGAGTTGTTGAAGTACCACCAGCGCGTGCTATACATTGATATAGACATCCACCACGGGGACGGTGTGGAGGAGGCCTTCTATACCACCGACAGAGTGATGACCGTATCCTTCCACAAGTACGGAGAATACTTCCCCGGTACTGGAGACCTTAGGGTGAGTGAGAAAGGTTGAACAACATATAGCCCAACCTCTTAGGGGTTATTATGATATTATGTTTAATTATTGAGGATTTTGCTTGGTTCTGCCATTTTCAAGCAATTTATCTTGACTTGTCACTTAGGCAAATATACACACCTTCCCAGACCCTTCAAAATAAAAAAAAATGCCCACTTATACACTTTTCAAGCTAATTTGTTTACATATTTTGATAGAATAATGTAGTGGCCAAAGGCCATTTTTTTTTATTTTTTTTATTTTTTATCACTACCCATGGAGTTACTAAAGTACTTTTCCTACTGGATATTGAGCGGATACTCTTCTGGAGTGTGTTCCTCGCCTGGTTAACTTCAAGGGGTAGTCTGTTGCCTTGGAACTTGACCGGGAGGGGATTGCATTTTAGCTGGTATTGTATCAAGGCTGTTGGGGAGTTCTATAATTGTATATTTTTGTAGAATATATGTATGTGCCACTGGCTTGAGTTATGACTGTTGCTTTCCACTAGTCAGAAGAATATTTCCCCGGCATTGGAGACCTTGGGGCGAGTGGTTCGTGTCTACCTTTAACCCCTTTAACATGATCATGCCTTTATACCTTTGATTCTGGCTATAATTAGAAGATTCTATGCAGTTTAAGAAGGACCTATGTTACTCAGAGGGATTTTTGAGATCCTATTTACCCCTTTGAGTCTTAAATTAAAATGTAAAACTTGCAAACTAAACAAACCAAAATTGGGACAAGGACAATATAAAGTCAAATTAAATTATCAAAATCGCTATGTGGAAACAACGCTTACTAAAATGAAATCTATGAAATAAAAGAACACAGGTGGATGGAGTTATGGATGGAGTTATGAAAGAAATACTATCAAGAGCAGTGGATGTTGGTGTATCGCTGAAAAGGGAGGGAATTGAGTGGAAGCTACCTATACTGCTATTTGCGGATGATACAGTTCTGATGAGTGATAATGAATGGGAGTTGCAGGGTCTGGTAAATGAGTTTGGAACAGTGTGCGAAAAACGGAATTTGAAGGTAAATACGGGGAAGAGCAAGGTTATGGTCTTCGAAAGGGGTGAAGTCACAGAGTGTGAGGTGAAGCTGAACGGTCAGGCTATGGAGATCGTCAACTCTTTTAAGTATCTGGGCAGTGTGTTGAGTAAGATGGGACTATGGATGAAGAGGTGCGGGAGAGGGTACAACAGGGGAAGAGGGTTGTAGGAACGCTAAAAGCAGTAACAAGAAATAGGGTGGTCAGTATGGAAGTGAAGAAGTCCTTGCATGACAGTGTGGTAATCCCGACACTGACTTACGGAAGCGAAGCATGGACGTTGGTTGAGAGACTCAGACCAAGAGTGAGAGCAGTGGAAATGAATTACTTAAGGAGTGCGTGCGGAGTTACATGGAGGGATAGACAGACTAATGAGGAAGTAAGAAGGAGGTGTGGTGTGGAGGTAGATGTGCTGGAAAGTGTGAAAAGGAACAACTTGAGATGGTTCGGCCATATGGAACGTATGGAAAGCGAGAGAATGACTAAGAGGGTGTATGAGAGCGAGGTGGAGGGACAGAGGGGGAGAGGTAGACCGAATATGAGGTGGAAGGATGGAGTGAGGAAGTACATGAACGAAGGTGGTGCTGGTTGGGGGGAGGGGCGTCGACTGACTGGGGACAGAGGTGCATGGGGGCGGTTCGTTCGTGGCCACCCCTTCGGGGATCACGGCGTCAGGCAATAGATAGATAGATAGGTAGATAATAAACAGAAGAAAAAAATTTATCTAATGGTAACCACAAAATGATGAAAATTGTCGTGTTGAAGGGGTTCAAGTTAGTCATTTTCTATTATGCTCTCCGTGCAGGGTGTCAAACCGGAGCAATTTTGTTTGAAGACTTGAATTAATATGAGAAGGAATGCAAGAAAATTAACATGAAATAGCATTGTTTTGGCCATTTTATCACTTCCAAAGAATAATGTGAACTAAAAACCATAATTTGATCTTTATATATAATTTTTTAGTAAGCGTTGTTTCCACATAGCGATTTTGATAAGTTTATTTGACTTTATATTGTCTTTGTCCCAGTTTTGGTTTTAGTTTGCAAGTTTTACATTTTAATACAATAATAAAGACTTGGTTATCGTTTGACACCCTGTTAGACTCCTTGTCTTGTGTTTCTTCAGCTCATCTCTGCCTTTTTTTTAACCCCTGTGCCCCAGTTATAATTTGTGTGGTATCCTTTCTGTAAAAAAACAACAAACATTCCACTGTAGCTTTCTTCATATTCCTATGGCAATGAGTTGAATATGTGGTTTTGTGATATTTTGTGATAAACAAAGCATAGCGGTTGCTTGGTTGGAGTGAATATCATAAAAGGGTGTCAGTGAATAACCCCATCGACTTTGAACAGACTTCCACTAAAGCTGTTTTGAGTGAGTCTCTCCCTCTAGATGCTACTCAAGACACTTTAAAAAATAATAACTAACCATCCTAGGACATTCCCCGGGGTGCAGGGCTTAAGTATGGAGAGTATTTCCCCGTCACCAGCACCAGAAGCCTTAACCCCTCAGAACCGGTTGGGCTCTGAGGCACCCATAACAAACTAGGGCCCGGAACACGGATAGGCTCTTGAGCACCATAAGCTTGAAAGCCGTCCGTCCGACGCATATAAACACAGCCGGCTGGACCGACGCCGCGCACATCCAAACACAAGAAGAAGAGGCGTCGTTTGTTATTGTGTGGTCTGCTAAGCCAAATTCAGTAGTGAAAAGTGTGTCATATTGCTAACATCGCCTCGAAACTCTCTCCACGGAAATCGTGATCACAACTGAACCAGTTGACTTAGAGAGCTCTACTCAACGCCAGTCTACAGGTACGAAACACATCTACGCTTGGAGATGCATGGGAATGCGGTAGCAGTTAAATTAACAAAGATACGGTAGCCTAGGCATAGACATTTTTCGGCCAAATCGCCCGGGTTTCGGGGATATCTTATAGAATGCGAAACCGGTCTGTGAGGGTTAAAGTGTGTACAAGTCTCCCACACTATCCGATACCCCGATTTACAATATTATTACAGGGTTTTAGGTCTTTGGGTTTGGGTTTTGGCTGATCCCAGAATGCATCCCCATTTACCCCATTAATTTTAGGGTTTGCTAAATGCTTTTTCTATTTAATATCGGGTTTTCAGGAACGTAACCCAATCGTAAATCGAGGGAGACCTGTACTCTGTTTAGCTTGATCTTTGTTAGTGTTGAACAGTGAACTCGGCTTGTTGTAACGTGAGTACTGTTGTCATAAACTACGCCAATTAATTATAACAAGTGAATTATCCTAACTTTTACACACCCCACTTATTATTCAAGATAAATCTGTTTCCACTTTAACTATAGGTAGTGCCAACGAATGTGACAGTGTTCTTGATTCCTGACCTCTTTAACTCAAAAGGGCCTAGAGCAAAGTGGCTGTAAATATCCACACCTATTTCCTGGTGGACTCTTCCCAAATGATAGAAACGTCAGCCCGATTGCTTTTATTCATTTTGAGTTATAGTAAGTTAAGGGGTCAAGATTACTGTATTGTCAAATTTGCTGGCGCTACCTATAGTTGATCTATGTGTTGTGATAATGCTGGAAGTATCTCCTAACCTTGAATTATTGTTGCAGGACATTGGAGCGGGCAAGGGGAAGTACTACGCTGTGAACTTCCCTCTGCGTGATGGCATTGATGATGAGAGTTATGAGAGCATCTTTGTTCCCATCCTCACCAAGGTAGGTTATACCAGAGGACCTATAGTGTAGTAACTAGTAACAGGAATCAGCCAAACTGCCATATTAGTGAATTTACCCCTGCACTGCAGCAGGCCTCTTATACGCCACACCGAACCTTCACTACAGACCTCGGTAGGCCTCTTACACTCTCGCGAGCGTAATATTTACGGCTGCGTAACTCAACAACCCGACGACATAGCGATGTCCGGTCAACACCAGGATCAAGATAATATGTACATCATTTTCCAATTATGTCTTTCTACCTATTACCATTGCTTAGCTATTAAGAAAATAAGGCCATTATGCCCAATCCACGCTGATTCTGCGGGTACGGAGCGTAAGAAGATCGCCGAGGCAGAAGGGTTAACCTCTATTTACACTTAATTATCTTCATACTCATATTAACCCCTTCTGAACCGGCGACGTCATTTCAAGTTTATTCAAGCTATATTTAGACGATTTTGTGCAGTCTTAAAAGAATCTGGTAGTAAAAAGGTTAAGTGAGATATTTCGAAGCCTGCTATTGCTGCAGACCCTTTTTTTTAGGGCGGGTCCGACCCCGAAAGGGGTTGAAATAGGGGAGCTATCCCCCCGCCAAAGGTGGCTTTCTAGGGCCTTTCCTAGCTGATGCTGAGAGGATTGGGTTCTAGTCATGTGGTGATGGGCTGGTCTATCAGAGTGAGAACTGAGCGATCTCTGCCATACCCATAGCTTACTCTGACTGTTCCTTTAACTTATATATTTTCTAGATCTCAAGTGACGGCGTCTTTTCCGTGGATTGACCTCCCAATCTACCAAGATTGGAAGCCAAAGCGTCACATTTTTCCCTTGCCCCTCAACTTTCTCTTCATAATTGCTGAGGGGCACAGGGCCCTGGGTGGGGCTTTGGTTTCCCGGGCGTTTCCGCACCCTCCTCAGCTCCCCGCCATGGAGTGGCTTCGGTCACCCAGGCTTTATTGTGGTCGGCAGGGAGGGTTCTGTGGGGGCGCTCGGTTATGGCCTTGGAATTGCTCGGGGCCTTGGGGCTGTTCGGCCAGGCAGCTTAGGGAACAACAACAACAACAACCCTTTTTTTAACTTTATTGAAATAGTCTAATAAGAGCTGAAATCAAATATAAAATACGTTGCCGGTACAGAAGGGGTTAGACATTTGACTATACTAGTGCAGGATATAGTGCTTACCGTACTAGTTTAATCTAATTCTATATGATAAAAAGTACAAAAAAATATATATATGTACCGGTATATATATTATATATATGTACCGGTATATATATTATATATATGTACCGGTATATATATGTACCGGTATATATATTATATATATGTACCGGTATATATATTATTTTCTTTATCCCGGTGTGGGCCTTGGCAGGAAGCATACTGGGCATGTGTGTGTTCTGAAGTGTTGAAACACTGGTCCATCACTACAGACTGCTGCTGACTGCACCACCTAAATGGTGGGCAATGGGGTTGCCACTGCCCACATCCTTACTTCACTTTTAAAAACTAGACAAGTGAGGCAGCTCAAAATAGGGTTTCTTCGAGTGCCCTCATTTGGATGCGAGACTTCAACCATAGTCTGTAAAGTATGTGTATGTATGATAAAGACTTAGCTTTGTTAACCCCTTCTGTACCGGTGACATCTTTAAATTTTATTTTAGCTATATTTAGATGATTTTGTGTGATTTATAATGGCTCTGTGGTAGTAAAAAGGGTTAAGTGAGATAGTTTGTAGCCTGTTCATTGCTGGAGGCCCTTTTTTAACCAAATAAAATTGTCTAATAGTAACCTGAATAAAGTTAAAAGGACGGCACCCATACAGAAGGGGTTAATTAAGGTGGACTCAATTTTCTAGTGGGGAATAAACCTGTGTTGTATTGTTTTGTTCAGGTAATGGAGACGTACCAGCCATCAGCCATCGTACTGCAGTGTGGTGCTGACTCTCTCTCCGGGGACCGACTGGGATGCTTCAACCTTACTCTCAAAGGTAGGTTGCTGGTGTATATGTTCACAATCAAATACATATAGGCTATCCACATTTACAGAGGCACATATTTCCACTATTGCACATACCCCTTCAGGTGTTCACCGTCATAACTCAACAAAATCTGACCTTGTATTAACTTTATAATGTAAAACTTGCAAAATAAACAAACCAAAACTTGGACGAACACAGTAAAAAGACAAAACAACACTTATCAAACCGATCACAGTACCTAACCTCTAGCTTATTATCTCCACCAGGTCACGCGAAGTGTGTTGAATTCGTAAAGAAGTACAACCTGCCCCTGCTACTACTGGGCGGCGGAGGGTACACCATCCGTAACGTTGCGCGTTGCTGGACATACGAGACTGCTGTAGCCCTAAGTACCGACATCGCCAACGAGCTGCCCTACAACGACTACTTTGAGTACTTTGGCCCGGACTTCAAGCTGCACATCTCCCCCTCCAACATGGCCAATCAGAACACACCGGAGTACCTGGACAAGATCAAGACCCGGCTCTTTGAGAACTTACGGATGTTGCCTCATGCCCCGGGGGTCCAGAGTATAGGTTAGTTACTGGTATTTTGTTCTTTGTTTCCTGCTGACCGTCAGTGGATACTGTTGTAGGAGTCGCCCTTCCAGTATCTGAAGTATACTTTATGACTGTAATTATTCTTTTCTCCCTCTTATAGCCATTCCCGAGGACGGTGTAGCCGAGGAAAGCGAGGATGAGGACAAGGTGAGCCCTGACGAGCGCATTTCCATCCGCGCCTCCGACAAGCGCATTGCCCCGGACAACGAATTCTCCGACTCCGAGGACGAGGGTGACGGCGGCCGCCGCGACGAACGATCCTTCAAGCCAAAGAAGAAGACCAAGACAGACGAAGCGATTGCGGCGGCGGCGGCGGCGGCAAGCAACGGAGAGGACAACAAAAAGGAGACAACCGCTGGCAAGGAGGAAGGGAAAACCGGAGCCCCTGTTACCCAGAATGACTCCAAGGTGGAATCATGAGGTCGAGTGTAGAGTAGAATAATAAGGTTTTTTTATACAGTGGACAAATTAAAGACGCTAATAAAAGACATGAGGTACAGTGGTTAAGGTGGGAATGATGATAAGCTAGAGATCCTACTGTACACCCAGCAGTGGTGAGGAGGAAAAGTCCCACAGTAACGGGAGGATAATAAGAAATATAGGTCTCCCTCGATTTATGATTGGGTTACTTTCCTGAAAACCTGATCTTATATGGAAAAATCGTATAGCGAACCCTAAAATTAATGGGGTAAATGGGGGGTCGTTCTCAGACCAGCCCAAAACACAAACACCTTAAAACCTGTAATAATATCGTAAATTAGGGTATTGGTTAGTGAGGGAGACCTACAGTATATGCAATAACAAATAGGCTGAAAAGAAATTATCTCCATAATAATAGAGGATAGTGTGAAGGATGATGAAGATAGTTTCCTACAGTAACGCAGAGGATAGTAATATAAGAGAAGAGGCAGCGGCTGGCTAGGACCAGAGGAAGACGGGAGCCAGATAATGTTAATACCAAACCATGAACAAAGTGAAAACTATGATAAAGACGTGAATCAGTCGTTAAAGATGGGAACAGAGTTTCATTTTTTTTTTTTTTTGCCAGACTGCATAATTCCCGAGAAGGGGTGGCCATAAACATTAAGCGTTTGTCACGAATTGCTAGTTCAAGTTCGTCGTCGATCCGCTGACGCTTTACTGATTATGCCACGGCTTGTGACATGTCGTATTAAAAGCATCCTACTATAATAGAGAAGCTAATAGTAAAGAGAAGGCAACAGCTGGAAAGGATGGGGGAATTTCAGGAGCCGCTGATACGCATACGCAAAGGCGGAATCCTGGCATTGTATATCGGTGTACCGGTATTATGTTGAGTGCTGGAGTAGACTTAGGAGGTTTGAATACAGTGGAGAACAGGCGAACGTATATAATGATAAGAATGTATTGAGTAAGGATGAGGATATAGAAAATTCAACAGGTGACAATTTGAAGGGAATAGGTAACATACAGAATAATGCTAAATTTGTTTACATGAGAAATAATTAATTTATTAATTTCACTCCCAACACTAAACACCTCCCAATGAAATTAATGAAAGCATATGATCCACCCGGGATTCGAACCTGGGTTACCACATATAGATCTTAAGCACTCAAACCATTGCACCATCAAGACAGTTGAAGGTAAGATACTTTGATGTACAGTAGTTAAACTATCTTTCATCGTTCCTGGCTCCCTAAAAGTACGTCTACTGGCAGTACTTGATAGACCCAACTATTCGAGGGAGCAGCTCTTCTCTTCGTGAAGCATAACTAATCAGGTGCCAATTTAAGATAGTTATCCAAAGCTATCCTAAAGACCTCATTTGGGATATCTTATGGTTTCTTACATTCGCCGGCATTACATTGGAAAAGGCAAGGACCCCTTTATGTCCGATGGGAGTCCCTCGGAGTAGAGTGGCCAGCATTTTCTTTGCATACCATTTTTGTGCCTCCGTTATCAATGAACGACATTTTATTGTATTTTTGATCATGTACAATGTAAATCCTAAGACCAAACTATGTATCTTGTACCAGTATTCCCAAATATTTATAGTGTTTATGAAGAAATTTGAGTGTAAAAAGAGAAGGTTCACCAGTGGCACCAAGATAAGCAGAGGTTGGCCGATCTCCGTTACTATAGGATGGATTCTCTCGTGTGGACACATGCAGAGTTTGTAAGTGTGTAGTCTAGGCGATAATCGTGGTAGATGCGGTAGGCTATTGGTACTGGGGGGGCTTTGTGCAGTCATGCTCAATTTTATTGTACTCCCTTCATTATTTCAATTTTTGTTATTGGAAGTTATTTGGGGGAGTTTATAGGCCGACAGCAGTCCATCAGCCATGCTATTCCAAGGACGTTCCTGTATGTAAGGTTACATCATTTCAAGTCTTATACAGGTCTCCCTCGATTTACGATTGGGTTACGTTACTGAAAACCCGATCCTAAATAGAAAAATTGTATAGGAAACCCTAAAATTAATGGGGTAATTGGAGATGCGTTCTCGGACCAGCCAAAACCCAAACCCAAATACCTAAAAACCCCTATAATAATATTGTAAATTGGGGCACCAGATAGTGAGGGAGACATTGTAAGCTATTCTCATTTTGCATTGGATACTGATAGAAGTGGTTGTGTGGCCATTGATGCTCTTGACTAAACATCCAGGCTAGTATGGTTTAGTGTGTGTGTACCCCATGACAGTTCTCCAGTGGGTCGAGTTACTGAAGGATACCCATGACAGTTCTCCAGTGGGTCGAGTTACTGAAGGATACCCATGACAGTTCTCCAGTGGGTCGAGTTACTGAAGGATACACTGGTGGCCTAGAACGATGAGGCAGAAGTGTGGCATTTTTCACAGATGACTTTCCTGGTGAACCCAATTTAGTCACCGCATAAAACACACGTTTGGTTGCTTCACAGTTCTTATGTCTTTGGAAATAATAAAATGGCCCAAACCATGCTAATTCATGACAATTTTCTTGTATCCTTTCTTATATTCATTCCAGTCTTCAAGCCAATATGTGTTGGTTTGAACTTGGACACCCTGCCCTTTTGGCGCTGTCACACGAGCGTATTTTTCCGGCAATTTTTCGATGAGCATTATTTTTTTATTTTTTTATTTTTTATTTTTTATTTCCATTTTTGAGTATTTTTCACATTGTCCTCGGAAGCAAGATCGAAGGTAGATTATGTTACCTAGCTTAATTCATATGGAACTTAAGTTTTGAAGCTGCCAGACTACAATTGTCCGTAAACATTGACGGAAAAATCGATGGCGTGACATCGCCTTCATCCCCTAGGAAGGGGAGGGGAATAATGATAATAAATATCCTTAACCTTTTCAAGATCTGATTATGCATTTGTTTCTGTTTTCTGGGCGTTATTAGACAATTTTATTCAGATCAGGAAGGTTACGTGGAAGTTGGAGGGTTAATCGAGATAGTCTTTACCCTTATAGTTCCCACAGATCCTTCCTATACGGTGTAAGATCGTCTAATGGTAGCCAAAATAGACCGTCAAATGTATCATAATCTTGAAAGGGTTAACACACGTAACCAAAGCTCTTATATTCAACCTGTGCTCGGTTTAGTGGAGTTTTCTTCTATCAAAAGCAAAATAAGTTAACCTTTTCTGTATTCTAAGATGCAATTCTATTTTTTAAGTTTTACATTATAATTTTTACTGGCTATCGTTAGAATTTTTTTTGACAGTATATTAAAAATCTGTGAGAGTTTTAGAGGTTTATTATGATCGTTTGTACCCCGTTTATTTCCAAAGACCCTCGCTAAACTGCATGAAATCGTCTGACGGTAGCCAGAATCAAATACAAAAAAGCATCAAAATATTGAAAGGGGTTAAGAGGAGATTTCCACGAGGGATTTTGTCTTGACCCCTTCCTCCCTCATGCTTAGCCCCATTGCTTGTTAATTTTTAAGACGTTCGCCCCATTAGTTTGGCGATTTTAAGAACTTTCACCCCATTTCTGTTAATTCTAAGACCTTTCTTGCCATTTAGGTGTTGAATTTTTCCTGGCGAGCAAGAGCGAGACTTATTTAAGAGAGCCCCGGCCTTTGGCCGGGAAATTTAAAATTTATCTTGAAAGGGAGTCTAGGTGGTGTAATTTTAAGCGTGATGAAGGTCTAGGAAACAAACTAAAAACTACCCCTTAAAAGTTGTGAAGGCTGGACATGACCTTTGAATGTGACTACGACGAGATCCTTCTCCAATCAGATAGTTAACCTTTCTAGTATCCTGTGATGCATTCTTTTATTTTATTTTAGCAGTTATTAGTCTACAGGTCTCCCTCGATTTACGATTGGGTTACGTTCCTGAAAACCCGATCTTAAATAGAAGACTTGTATAGCGAACCCTAAAATTGATAGGGTAAATGGGGCTGCGTTCTCGGACCAGCCAAAACCCAAACACCTAAAAACCTACAATAATATCGTAAATTGGGGCATCGGATAGTGAGGGAGACCTGTATTTTACATAGCTTGGAAAGAGTCTGTGGGGAGTTAACCCCTTCAGTACGATGACACCTCTTTGCCTTTGATTTTGGTTAATATCAGATGATTTTATGAAGATTATTTAGGGCCTATGTTATGAAAGGTGTTTATTTAGATCACATATATTCCTTCGAGCCCTAGAGGTAGATTTTAAGCTAACAAATATCGTCTAACGGTAACCAGAGTATGCCAAAAATTGCGTCATGATGCTGAAGGGGTTAAAGGGATAATCGATATAGATATTACCCCTTCAATTACAAGGGTTTATTTTATTCTATTTTTACACCTGTATACTGTATATACATAGGGGGCAGGAGGCTAGGGATCCTCCTCCCTTTGTAAAATTCTCCTACTCAACGAGACAGAGAGGGGCGAGGGAACGCGAAAGTGGTCCTGGACCCTAAGAATTGGAACTTTGCAGGTTTCTGTTCGGGCTTTGTCTCGAGTCGGCCACCCCCAGCAATGGGGTATGTGCCCGAGTATATACATACCGTACATATATACAGTATGTATATGTATATACTGTATATATATTTAAACAGAATAGAGGCAGAAAATAAACAAAGCTGAAATCCCTACGCCTAATGGCATCCTGTTAAGTTTGAAACAATTAAGTTTCAACTGGTTTTGTTAAATAGTGGTGGAAAGCAATTCTGACAAAGTGAATTCCCGAGAGAAGTGGTTCATCTGACGATACCCAAAGTAAAATGGAAGAGTAGTGTCCTACTGCTGAAAGGGTTAAGGCAAGGTAAAAAGCCGAGTTTGTATGTATTATGAAAGACAGAAGCATGACAGAATAATGTATATTTAATGTACATTTAGTCCTTAGTTTAGGGGGTTTATTTATTGAGGAAAGTGGGGAAGAAATTTAGTACGGGGGCCCATTTTAGGTTTCCTTTTCACAAATTTGGTGTACAGTATATATTTTTACCATACTAACTTTATTTATTTACACTTTCTTAGTGAGGGCGTGTAAAAATAAATATGATTATCATGTAGAATGTCGTCTTTATCACAGATTTGGAGACCATTACAAGACAAGTAGCGGGTACATTACTACATGATAAACTTCAGACCGAGAACATTAACCCTTCCAGCCCGGGTGTCCTGTTAAAAGGACACCACGAAAGAAGGGCAGGAGCCCGGGTGTCCTTATACCAGGCAGTAAGCTTTCAAGCCTATTCAGCTTGGTCTGAACGCCGTGCGTCCGACGCATGTAAACAAAGCCGATCGTTGCGTCACCGCACCTCCGAAAACAATAAGGAGACGTCGGATCAATGTTATTGTTGTGACGTCAGACGAAATTTAGTGTCTGAAAAGCTCCGTTTTTGTCAACATCGCGGAAAAATTAGCTCCACGGAAATCGTCATCACAACTGAACCAGTTGACTTAGAGAGCTCTACTCAACGCCAGTCTACAGATTGGAAACCGCACTACGTTTATAGATGCGTGGGAAATTTCTAGCAGTTAAACTAAACAAAAAGAGGTAGCCTAGGCCTAGACGTTTTTCGGCCAGATCGCCCAGGCCCGGAGGGTTAAGGAGAGATGGGCTTATTTATTTGCTTATTTTTTTAGTTTCCTCCTCAGACCTCCATCAAGCTGCAAAAAACACCCCCTAGACCCCCCTTCAAGATAAATTTGTACATTTTTCGATGGAAAAATTTCCTGGCCGAAGGCCGGTTCCTCTTACTGTATATTGGACCCAGATTAACTTGCTCATGTAGTAATGTACACCCATTGTGGTGGATTGTGTTTTTATTTCAACATTTTTATTTTAGTAAGCATTGTTTCCACATAGTGATTTTGATAAGTTAATTTGACTTTATATTGTCTTTGTACCAGTTTTAGTTTGCTTTGTTTGCAAGTTTTAAATTTTAATTACCGGTACAGGCTCGCCAGAAAAATATTCCCGCTTTGAACGTGTGTTGCTTCTTTAGCACGATGACGTACTTTTGTCTCATTTTGGTTACCATTAAACAATATTCTTCAGCTTATAACCTACCTTCAGGATCTAAGCGGGTAATTACTATCTTAACCCCTTCTGTACCGCGACGTCCTTTTCACTTTATTCTGGCTACTATTAGACAATTTTATTAAGCTTAGGAAGGACAGTTACCAATTAAAAGGCAATCCATCCTTTTAGCTACCAAATATCCTTCCCCAGCTGCACAAAATTGTCTAAATGTAGCTTAAATAAAGCAAAAAGACGTCGTTGGTACGGAAGGGGTTAATAGACCCTCTGAATAAAATACAGTACTCGTGGAAAATATAAGTGCGGGCCCTCTCGCACTTATATTTTCCGCGAGTAATGTAGGTCCTTCTGAAGCTGCATAATATTTTCTAATTTTTGCCAGAATCAAACTTTTTTTTTTTTTTAAAGGCTTGATTGTGCTGAAGGGGTTAAAGGGAGTGATGCTAAATATTTTACCACCTCTACGGGAAAGGGGAGGGGAGGAAAGAAGGAGGGAGTGGTTGGGTGTCTTGAGAATGCAACCTGTCTTAGATGTCTATTTCTTTTCTTTATGACTCGCAAAGTAGTTGTACATTTTATGCTCCAAATAAACTCTTTTGTAAATCTTTGCCTATTATTTACCATTGTCAGTAACAAGAAATAGGGTGGTCAGTATGGAAGTGAAGTCCTTGCATGACAGTGTGGTAATCCCGACACTGACCGGAAACGAAGCATGGACGTTTGAGAAGAGACTCGGACCAAAAGTGAGAGGGGTGGAAATTAGTTACTTGAGAAGTGTGTGCGGAGTTACATGGAGGGATAGACAGACGAATGAGGTAGTAAAAAGGAGGTGTGGTGTAGAGGTAGATGTGCTGGAAAGTGTGAAAAGGAACACCTTGAGATGGTTCGGCCATATGGGAAGCGAGAGAATGCCTAAGAAGGTGTACGAGAGGGAGAGGTGGAAGGATGGAGTGAGGAAGAATATGGATGAAGGCGGTGCTGGTTGGGAGGAAAAGCGTCGACTGACTGGGGGCGGTTTGTTCGTGGCCACACCTTCGGGGATCACGGCGTCAGGCAATAGATAGATAGATAGATTAAAGTACTTGCAGTTACGATACACCAGGCTACGCAGTTCTATAAATCTACTGTATATACTCGGGCACATCCCCTATTATTTTGTTTTACTTTTATTGTTTATTTTTTAGTTGGGGGTGGCCGACTCGAGACAGAGCTCGAACAGGGACAACACAACACAAAAGCAAATTCACAGTAACTCTATAAAATTTAGGTATGAAAAGGGTATATGCAGTGTCCATAATAATGTATAATCTACCCTTATCAGTTAGGTATATTTACAGTAATATACGCATACATTATTTGGACCTGGTTCTTCTGGGTGACCTAGATGAGTGAGGATTTTTTTTTTTTTTTTTCCCTCTTCAGGCTCTGTCTCAAGTTGGCCACCCCAAGGTGTGGAGTATGTGCCTGAGTACAGTATTTACATACTGTACATACATTATATAAATATTTTTGAGACATGACCCAGCCAGGGCTTGAACCCAGGCCATTAGTGCAGCATTCCAACACCTCAACCACTAGACCACCGAGGTGCTTAAAAGTAATGGCTTCTTTTGGAATCTCATCCATCCACCACCACCCGCTCCGACTTGTGGTCACATAGCTTGTTGCCATACATACATACAACTCACACACAAACACTAGCAACTAAGTACTAGAGTAGAATACTTGTCATCTGGGGCACATTGAAGGCCTCTCTGAATATACAAGTCGAGCCTAAATAATATTAATATTTTTGTGACATGACCCAACCAGGGCTGGGTCATGGAAAGGTACATCTCTCGATACAGTATAACTAATTATCTTATATTATTATTATATAACTGTCTTCGTGGTGCGATGCATAAGGTGTTGATTTTCGGTGTGAGCATCCTGGATTCGAATCCACGGACTGCCACATGTGTTTGTAAATTTCATTAATCGATTTTAGGAGTATAGTTGGTTGTTGGAAGGAACATAATAATTACAGTACAGTATACCTAATTATCTTATACTGTATACCTAATTATCTTATACTGTATACCTAATTATCTTATACTGTATACCTAATTATCTTATACTGTATACCTAATTATCTTATATTACAGTACAGTATACCTTTATTATACTTTTTTAATTTTTACAGTACAGTACAGATTATTTGTATTCCAATGTCGGGTGCCAGTTGGATTAGATAATACTGTACTCAATCAGGTACCCGGCCCGGGGAGCCGTTTTATATAGGAAGTGCCCTGCCTGGAAGTATGTAACGGGTGATTTGAACAGCTGACTCTGGGGTTCAAAGAGTGCCATTACTGTTTAAGGCATATCGTCAATGATTCCAGGGCCACTATTAAATATTAGGTTTTCCTTCTTCCCTCCGGGACTCAAACCTATAATGTGGATGGGCATTGGGGTGTAGTTCCACTGTGTGTCTGCCTGCTGTGACCGGAACCTCTCCAGGAAATCTGGGACCTGGGAATCCCTCATGGTCCTTGGTCTCTGGATCATCTGGGCAACCGATATGTGTGAATTTTAAATTTGTATTATATTTTGTTGTTTTTGTTCGGGCTCTGTCTTGGTTCGGCTACCCCCAGCTATGCGGTATGTGCCAGAGTATAATATTATAATACTGTACATACATTACATACATTTTGTCCTTTAACAGCACTTCAAAGGGAAAGACTTGTTTAAAAATACAAGCGAAGTAGGTCATGATTAAGAGTGACTATTGTCGGATAGTAGACTCGTTTTTAGCATTTTGTTTTGTTTACTCGGATATTGCAGCTCCAGTACATCTGCTACTACAGTGTTTGTGACACAGACAACAGCTTTATCTCGGCTCCACATAAACAACACAATATGTATCTTAACTTAATTTTCTTTGGGGACAAAAATAATTCTTTAACCCACGGAATCCGGGAGGCCTCATACGAGGCAAAATATGCGGCTAAAAATCGCCACTAAAATCATCATAACATGGCAATCACGTGCCGTAGCAATGTCATCCCAACGGCATTCTACAGACAACAAAAAGTAATACAATTTGAAAAAAAGTTGACCGATCTAGGTGATCTCAATCAGTAGCTACTGAATTATGAAGTTTGCCTTTACCTAAATGGTTCCGGACACAGCGATCGGGATCATATGAGGCCCCCCCCCGAATTTCGTGGGTTAAAGTAGGTATAGGATATTGGGCACTCCGAAACGCCGAAAGAGGGTACAGGCGAGGCATAAGAAGTGCCGTGGACAATCCCACACTAAATCTATGGTTGATTTTGTCTCCCACCAGATGCCACTCAAAGCAGAAAATAGGCTAGAAATACAATAATGTGCCTGTTTGTAGAAGTTACCTGCTCTATATTGGTAGTAGCGAAGGTGTACAGTAGGGTAGTGATTGAGAGAGAAAGTGAGAACGGATAAATGGATGGGTGATAGCAGGGAGATTTTAGGAAGGAAGGGAAGAGGATGTGTAGATCAGATTTTTACCCTGAATTGTGTTGTGGAGAAATATCTGGAGAAGCAACAAAAGGGGTATGTTGCCTTTATGGACTTGGAGAAGGCCTATGACAGTGGATAGAGAAGGTATGTGGAAAGTACTTAGACTATACGGAGTAGATGGCAAGTTGCTGAAAGCAGTGAAGAGCATTTATGAGGGTGCAAAGGCGGCAGTACGTGTGGAGAATGAACATAGCGAGTTCTTTGACCTGAATGTTGGGTTGAAATAGGGGTGTGGGATGTCCCCGTGGTTGTTTACTGTATGCTGTGTATGGATGGAGTCATGAAAGAAATACAAGGAAGAGCAGTGGATGTTGGTGTATCGCTGATAAGGGAGGAAATGAATGGGAGCTGCCTGTTGTTGTTGTTGTTGTTGTTGTTCCCCAAGCTGCCTGGCCGAACAGCCCCAAGGCCCTGAGCAAGGCCAAGGCCATAACCGAGCGCCCCCACAGAACCCTCCCCGCCGACCACAATAAAGCCTGGGTGACCGAAGCCACTCCATGGCGGGGAGCTGAGGAGGGTGCGGAAATGCCCGGGAAACCAAAGCCCCACCCAGGGCCCTGTGTCCCTCAGCAATTATGAAGAGAAAGTTGAGGGGCAAGGGAAAAATGTGACGCTTTGGCTTCCAATCTTGGTAGATTAGGAGGTCAATCCACGTTAGAGATGCCGTCACTTGAGATCTAGAAAATATATAAGTAAAAGGAACAGTCAGAGTAAGCTATGGGTATGGCAGAGATTGCTCAGTTCTCACTCTGATAGACCAGCCCATCACCACATGACTAGAACCCAATCCTCTCAGCATCAGCTAGGAAAGGCCCTAGAAAGCCGCCTTTGGCGGGGGGATAGCTCCCCTATTTCAACCCTTTTCGGGGTTGGGCACCCGCCGGGAGCTGCCTGTACTTTGGAACAGTGTGCGAAAAGCGGAATCTGAAGGTAAATGCAGGGAAGAGCAAGGTTATGGTCTTCGAAAGGGGTGAAGCCACAGAGTGTGAGGTGAAGTTGAACGGTCAGGCTATGGAGATTGTCAGCTCATTTAAGTATCTGGGCAGTGTGTTGAGTAAAGATGGGACTATGGGTGAAGAAGTGCGGGAGAGGGTGCAACAGGGGAAGAGGGTTGTAGGAACGCTGAAAGCAGTAACAAGAAATAGAGTGGTCAGTATGGAAGTGAAGAAGCCCTTGCATGACAGTGTGGTAATCCCGACACTGACTTAAGGAAGCGAAGCATGGACGTTTGAGAAGAGACTCGGACCAAGAGTGAGAGGGGTGGAAATGAGTTACTTGAGAAGTGCGTGCAGTTACGTGGAGGGATAGACAGACGAATGAGGAAGTAAGAAGGAGGTGTGGTTTGGAGGTAGATGTGCTGGAAAGTGTGAAAAGGAACACCTTGAGATGGTTCGGTCATATGGAATGTATGGGAAGCGAGAGAATGACTAAGAAGGTGTACAAGAGCGAGGTGGAAGGATGGAGTGAGGAAGTATATGGATGAAGGCAGTGCTGGTTAGGAGGAGGGGTGTCAACTGACTGGGGACAGAGGTGAATGGGGTGGTTCGTTCGTGGCCACCCCTTCGGGGATCACGGCATCAGGCAATAGATAGATAGATATCTGTGACGTTCCTTCCAGATTTTACTGAGCGAATGCAACCTTCCTTCCGGTTTCTTACACTTTAAAATAACAACAAAGGATGCAATATATGATTAGGTGGAATGTCTCCCAACCACCATCAAATCCCCCCCCCCCCTCCTCCTTTCTTCTGGTTTTTCCCTCCCCCCTCCCTCATACATGTGCGAGAGAACCACAAAATCAGTTGGTGTTGTGAGAGCCTCGAGAGAGAGAGAGAGAGAGAGAGGGGGAGGGAGGGAGGGAGGGTATATGCTGTGCCACCACCGCCCACTTACTACATATACTCTCGTAACAATCTGTTTTTTCACTTGATATTAAAATTTGCTCTTAACCCCTTAAGCGCGATGGGCCTCATGAAAGGCTTCCTATAGGGAACGCGATAGGCCTCACGGAAGCAAGACCATAAAAAAAGCCTTCCAAAAAAAAAAGGGCCTATCAAAACAAAGGAATTTGTCTCTAGGTGAGATAATTCCCCTCCAGTACTCATCCATGTGTTTCTCACCCCTCCCCCTTTCCCCCCCTCCTCAATTATCACCTATTTTCCCTCTTATTTTCATCATTTATCGGTTATTTTTCTCTCCCGCGACAATGTAGCACAAGTGGGTTGCATAAAAGATTGTTATGTAACACCCAGACACCGGCCCACACCGCCCCGCTCGCCTCAGTTGACTCAGACAGGGAGAGGGGAGGGTTGCCTGTGGCTCTCTCTCGCCTGAGATTATGACCGGGTGGCCAATATCTTCGTTTTTCACCACCCAAATGCTTTTCCAACTTATTTTAGCACTCTTGAAGGTTCATATATACATCATATATGTAAAATAAAAGCATACCGAAAACAAATAATGCTCTATATTGTAAATATAACGAATTCTGTCAGAATCCAAGGCTAGAAATGCACAAATAACTACCCTAGCCCCTAGGTCTATATCGCACTTGTCAGGTTAACACCTATTTTCTGGTTCTTCAATTTTGACATGTTCCTTATAAAAGTATAATATGCACATATGGTGCTGTAATATTTCTTTATATGGTAGATACATAGAATTTTTCCCTAATTGAAGATAAATCTG
Organism: Paralithodes platypus; assembly: GCA_032716605.1. NCBI lineage: Eukaryota > Metazoa > Arthropoda > Malacostraca > Decapoda > Lithodidae > Paralithodes > Paralithodes platypus. Next base: position 4,703,866 of record CM064488.1, read on the forward strand.
GCGCACTGGTGGCACTATAGAATACAGTACAGCGCCTGATGCAGCCCTCGGGTTAATAAACACAAAATAAATTAGTAATTTTATTAAGTGTACATGTGTAGTAACAAACCCATAGTACTTCACATCACTAGTACATTACACAGTAGATATTATTAGTTATCATAAAATCTAGAACTACGGTACATGTATAAAATTCTCTACAAAGAACTAATGTGGCAACAGGCCTTGTGTAGGTCATTGGAAGAGATTGTAATTAATAAATATTTAACAGTACAATACATACAAGTTTAAAGATCGCTACATCCACTGAGAGTGTGGTTGCAATCCTTTAACTGTAGTACTACTACCGTATAATAAAGTTTTGCCACAACACTGCCCCATCACTGTGGCTGATATTGGTATAGTGCTAACAGTGCCTCAGCAAGACTCAACAAAGTCCCCCCGAAGCACTTGTACCTGCAGTATCCACACCACAGCAGCCTTATCCATACCGGTGTTGTCCTTTTGACTTCCTTCTGGCTACAATTAGACAATTTTATTCAGTTTAAAAAGGACCTCCAGCAATTAATATACTCTGAACTATCTCTCTTAACCCTTTTTACTTCCACAGATCCTTCTTAAACGGCACAAAATCGTCTAAATATAGCTTGAATAAAACTATAAAGACATCCCCGGTACAGAAGGGGTTAACCGTGCTACAACAAGGCAGTAACAAGAACTTACTGTAACTGCTACAGATTTTTTTTTTTTTTTTTAAATATCAAGAATTCAAACATACAACTGGTGTCCAAATTTATAAAGTGCCCTTTTAATTTTAACTTTGCTCTCATAAGTTAAGAATTAATGTACACTACTGAACAAAAATATACATGTTTCATATATGTCTATTACTGTATCTATTTCAGTATGATTAAGGGGGGATTTCCACTTGAGAGATTTTTTTCTGGACCCCTTTCTTCCTCATGTTTAGTCCCATTGCTTTTGATATTCTAAGACGTTCGCCCCATTAGTTTGGTGATTTTAAGAACTTTTGCTCCATTTCTGTCAATTTTAAGACCCTTCGTGCCATTTAGGTATCGATTTTATCCTGGCGAGCGATAGCGAGCCTGTAATCTAAGAGGAATCGGCCTTTGGCCGGGACATTTTTCTACCGAAAAATTTACAATTTTATCTTGAAAGGGGGTGTCATTTTAAGCTTGATGGAATTCTAGGGAACGAACTAAAAACCTCCCCTTAAATTTGTTCAGGTCAGGAAGAACCAGGAGGAGTCTACAGTAGAAGGTTAATAGATTGCGTCATTACTCCATTTATTCCAAGATATCTTTTTTGAAGTGGACTAAAATCCATCTAATATTTATTTATGAATTATTATTTGACTTAAGCGTTGTTTCCACATCGCAATTTTGATTAGTTGTTTTGTCTTTTTACTGTAAAGTTTTGGTTTGTTTATTTTGCAAGTTTTACATTATAATTTGCCAGAATTGAATCGGCATGACAGTATGATATTGAAGGAGTTGGGACAAGAGAGGGAACTGAGGTTGGCGTTGTGGCATTTTTTTTCTGGGCCCCTTTCTCCCTCATGTTTAACCCCATTGTTTTTGTGATTTTAAGATGTTTGCCCCATTAGTTTGGCGATTTTATGAACTTTTGCCCCATTTCTGTCAATTTTAAGAAGTCATTTGGGTGTCAATTTTAAGAAGTCATTTGGGTGTCAATTTTTTCCTGGCGAGCGATAGCGAGCCTGTAATTTTAGAGGAACCAGCCTTTGGCCGGGATATTTTTCTACCGAAAAATTTACAAATTTCACTTGAAAGGGGGTCTAGGGGGTGTAATTTCTAGCTTGATGGAGGTCTAGCGAACAAACTAAAAACCTCCCCTTAATACCATCTGTAGATTCAGGACCAGAATTTGGGCTCTGACATTAATTAGTGGCGTCACAATTTCAGTGAGGCAGATTCTGAGTTAAAAAAAAAAATCATAATTCATAATTCATAATTCATAATTCAGCCACTAATAATAATCTAAAAATCTAGTTGCCAATATCAAAGAGAAATAGTACTAAAAAGTTTCCAAATTTAATAGATAATTGAAGGAATAAAGCATGTATAAATTAAATACAGTATATTTTCTGAATCGGCCAAGTTACCAAACTTCTACCAGAACATGGATGTGAACAAGGCTCTAATTATAATATATTAGAATCCTTTTTGAAGATTATAATCATTAACACACTATACAGAACTTTGTACAATCCCAAATAGATTCAATATTTCCTAAACTGAAGTTGCCACCTCCCCTGTATGTCGTCAGTATACCTACGCCACCGGTACTTAGGTTATACAAATTAGCTTCCTCAGAGTTACCACATACAGATCTTAAACACTAACCATTACACCATCAAGGCAGTTAAAGACAAAACTACGATTATACATCCATTTATCGAATAATGGATATCAATCTAAGTGTGAGAGAGGAAGTGGACTAACGAAAGCTGAGCTGCCGCAGATCTTGGAGCCTGGAGTGCCATAATTTAAGTGAACACATAAAAATGACAGTACTGTATTGGCAAATTGTATCAGATTTTGGTACAGTATCTGGTACAAGTTATGTTATTGTTTAGGGATTTGTGCTATTTAGATTAGGTTTGTCTGAGTAGGTGGCATATTTAACATTATATAGATTTTAGTACAGGTCTCCCTCACAGTATCCGTATCCGATGCCCCAATTTACGATATTATTAAAGTTTTTAGGTATTTGGGTTTTGGCTGGTCCCAGAACGCATCCCCCATTTACCCCATAAATTTTAGGGTTCGCTATACGATTTTGCTATTTAAGATCGGCTTTTCAGGAACATAACCCAATCATAAATCGAGGGAGACCGGTATCTTAGAAGGTAGCAAATTCAGTTTTATCTTGTTTAGTACCGGTATTATTGGTGTTGGTTATGGTGATTCTGGCATATGGAACAGATGGCAATGTGATTATAGTTGATATTATACAGTATGTCCTCAAAGTTCCTCCTTGCGTTCTATCTTGACTAGCTCCACTTCAAACACCAGGGTGGCGTGGGCGGGGATCTTAGGGGGCGCACCAGAGGCTCCGTAACCGAGGTCCGATGGGATCACAAGCTTCCTCTTCTCACCCTCACACATCCTGAACAAACAATAAATCTGTTATAATTGTACTTGTTTCCATTCATGTGTTAGAACACTATTTAGGCTACAGTACTGCTCTCCACCACTAACATTTGATTCACCTAAGCAAAGGATTAATAGTTTACACACAGACATATATATTTATCATATTCTGCTTACCTATACAGATTTTTTGTAATAGTATATAGGGGGGGACCTAGAAAGACGTAGGATCAGGTACAGTACAGTATTTCAGTTCGATCTCAAATTAAAGAATTTGACGACAGAGGCAGCCCAAAACAGGGTCGTCTGGAAAGCCGCCATTTAGTAAGACTGAAACCACACTCTCTATACATACATAGACTACACAAATTTATTAAAGACAGAGTGCTCCACACAAAATGTAGATGAATGAAGCGGTCTTTAAACTTGTATGTACAGTACTGTATAGGCCTAGTCTATTCATTTTCAGTGTACTGTATACATACCGGTACATAAAATACGCATATCTAGAATGACCTTATTATAAAATTACTTTAGATAACAAAGAAATTATAATGTAAAACTTGCAAAATTAACAAACCAAACCAAACTTCTGGTGATGGGCTGGTCTATCAGAGTGAGAACTGAGCGATCTCTGCCATACCCATAGCTTACTCTGACTGTTCCTTTTACTTATATATTTTCTAGATCTCGAGTGACGGCGTCTCTTCCGTGGATTGACCTCCCAATCTACCAAGATTGGTAGCCAAAGCGTCACATTTTTCCCTTGCCCCTCAACTTTCTCTTCATAATTGCTGAGGGGCACAGGGCCCTGGGTGGTTGGTTTCCCGGGCGTTTCCGCACCCTCCTCGGCTCCCCGCCTTGGAGTGGCTTCGGTCACCCAGGCTTTATTGTGGTCGGCAGGGAGGGTTCTGTGGGGGCGCTCGGTTATGGCCTTGGCCGTGCTCGGAGCCTTGGGGCTGTTCGGCCAGGCAGCTTGGGGAACAACAACTACTATCACACTACGACAAAATCCTACAGGATATTCAAGACGGAGAAAATGTAGACGTCATATATCTAGATTTCGCCAAAGCTTTTGACAAGGTGGACCATGGGATCCTTCTACATAAACTCAAATCACTGGGAATAGGGGAAGACCTTGGAAGATGGCTCCACAGTTTCATCACCAACAGAAAACAAAGAGTCACGGTTCAAGGAAGCCTATCAGAAGCAGGTGGGGTCATCAGCAGAGTACCACAAGGATCAGTACTGGGACCTCTCCTATTTACTCATCATGATAGGAGGCGACAGGGACCTGGAACACTCAACAGCCTCATCGTTTGCAGAAGACACCAGACTCATGAAGAAAATCACCTCACAACATGATGCACAGCTACTACAACAAGACTTGGACAAAATCCTGAAGTGGGCAGAAGAAAACAATATGGCCCTAAACGGAGACAAGTTCGAGCTTCTAAGGTACGGGAACAAGAGAGCACTACAAAACGCCACCAACTACAAAAGTGGACAGCAAGAAATTACCGCCAAGGACACAGTGAAGGACTTGGGAGTAAATATGAGCAGTGACGCCACTTTTTCCCAGCATATTACCAAAGCCACAACAACAGCAAAACAAATAGCAGGCTGGATCCTGAGAACCTTCCACACAAGAAATGAGAGGTGTATGTTAACACTGTGGAAGTCACTGGTCCTACCACGACTGGAGTACTGCTCTCAGCTCTGGTCTCCCCAAAAAGTAGGAGAAATAACAGAAATTGAAGCCACCCAGAGGACATTCACCAGTAAAATCCATGGGTTTCAACACTTTAACTACTGGGAGAGACTCAAGGAGCTGCAGCTGTACTCCTTCAAAGACGTAGGGAGAGATACATCATCATCTACGTCTGGAAGATTTTGGAAAAAAAGGTACCAAATCCAAACATCCAAGAGACTCAACACCAAAGGCGAGGGAGGCTGTGCTATGTGAGGACTACGCCGGGATCAACACAAAAAATCAAATCCCTGATCCATCACAGCTTTGCATACAATGGAACCAGACTGTTCAACTGTATACCAGCCCCTCTCAGGAACATGACCGGGGTGTCTCCAGACACCTTCAAGAAACACTTGGACATGTGGCTGGCCAAAATACCGGACCGGCCACCAACACCAGGATACCCCAGCACCAACTCCAACCGACTTCTGGAATGGAGAGGGAAGAAAGGGAGCTGCCTGGTCGCAGTGGAGCCCCAGCTCAACTGTGTCACTAACGGACGGAATACAACTAAGTGTAAGTGACAACACAATATAAAGGCAAAAGAACTTATCAAAATTGTTATAATTCAGCACCGGGATAATCTATGGTGTATAATGTGTAGTAGCTATAAGTAGCACCAACGAACTTGACAATAATCTTCACCCCTTAACTTCTCATAACTCAAAATATATGAAAGCAATCGGGCTGACATTTGTATCATTTGGGAATAGTCCACCAGGAAATAGGTGTGGATATTTACAGCCAGTTTACTCAAGGTTTTTTTGAGTTACAAAGAGGTCAGGGGTCGAGATATTTGTCAAGTTGGTTGGCGCTACCTATAGGCAGTAAATGCGTGTCTTACCCAATGAGGCCTTGGTCCCAGCCCTTGATGACTTGTCCGGAGCCGAGGGTGAAGGACAAAGGTTGGCCACGAGGGTAACTGCTGTCAAACTCTGTACCATCCTCTAGTTTACCCTGTACACACAAAATAAATAAGTTAATATACCGTAATGTTAAACTTGCAAAATAAGCAAACCAAAACAGGGACGACACAATATGAAGTTGGCCGTAATATATAAAAGTCGTGCGTTCTCAGATGGATTACTGTTCACCTCTGTGGAGTGGAAGTGGAGTGGTTGCATTGAGGCAGTTGGACAAAATTCAAAATAAATTTATTAGATTAATCAATAACCCTGCAATCACACAGGACCTTCCTACATTATCCATACGAAGAAACGTTGCATCCCTTGCATTATTCTACAGATATTTTCACAGCAATTGTTCCGAGGAACTTGCTTCAATTGTGCCGCCTCTCCACATCTTTCCCCGTAGAACTAGGGCAGCTGAGAGCGCCCATGAATTTACACTTTCTCCTCCACAATGCAGAACTTCTGCTTATCAAAATTCATTTATCCCTAGAACTACTACTCTTTGGAATTCACTTCCCTCGAATTGCTTTCCACAAACTTACAATCTACAAATGTTTAAATCCAGTTGTTACAAACATTTTATGAATGGAGGATGCCTTTAGGCACATGGACCTTTTTGTTTTATCTGTGGTTTTCCTTCCTCCGTTCATTGTCTCTTTTAAAATTTTTTTTTTTTTTTTTTATCAAAATCACTGTGGAAATAATAGATATACCCTAGGCCTATATAATATATATATATATATATTATTTCCACAATGACTATATTATAGTCATTGTATGACACTGAGGTAATCAAAACATTGACATTGATTGGAATAATGACTAAAAGAGTGTAGGAGAGAGAGGTGGAAGGGCAGAAGGAAAGATACGACGAGGTAGACCGAGAGCAAGATGAAGGGATGGAGTCGAGAGGTATATGAATGAAAATGGTATTGGGTGGGAGGAGGGGCACCAGCTTACAGGAGACAGAGGTGCATAGAGGTGATTAATTAGTGGTCACCTCCTCGGGGATCAAGGCATCTGGCAATATAAAGTATACTGTATATGTTCGTTATCTTGATTTGTCTTTTCTTTTCCCTTTTTTGACTGGCTGGCTAACTGACCAACTGTAAAAACAACTAGGCCTACCATGTAACTGTAAGCATTCTAGTTACGGTACCGAATAGTGCATGTGAAGTAGGTCCCCGCGTCGGCTCTTGAGTGTACAGTTGTCTACCCGCTTCTTAACACCAATCTGCAGCTTCTTCACCTTCTCCTTCTTCTTCTCTTCCTCCGCACCACCTGCGGCCACCGCCACTGCCACCATACACCACGCCACCGCCATCACTGCCACTCTCGCCTCCACTCGCATCGTAAAGCCAAATTTTTAGCTGTGGGAAGTTAGCATTGATTAATAGGTAGTATATCATCAAGGCAGGGTGCCGCACAATTTTTGAAAATTCTTCAAAATCCTGTCACTAGTTAAAACGTAAGGCCTATTACATAAATCATCTAGGCTAAATAACCTAGCCTAACCCCTGCTAATGCGTGTGGGGGGGGGGGGGGGGGTCATGGTTATAATCATATCTCCAATATTTTGCACATCCGACGGTCTACACACATAATAATAATAATAATAATAATAATAATAATAATAATAATAATATTTATTCAGTCAGCAATTTACAGAGTTGGTACCACATAGTTTGTTACAAATATGACATGTACCAGCCTTGCATAATTCCAACTAAGGATAGCCCAATAAGGCCGTTAGGCGTATTTCCATTGGGGTCCTTGTGGGATTAGGTTAGCTGGGGAAAAGGGGAGGATAAAGAAATAGATACTTTAGAGAAAGTATTTCTAGGGGGTTATTTTAAGATACCTTACATCCTATAGTAAATATCAGTAATCCGTAATCAGTAATCATTTCAGTTTGGTTTGTCTATCTCTTATGTCGTATTTAGTAGTAGACATAAGCTTGGTGCTCCCTTCTCGCAGCTGTCCGGTTCAGGTGTTCCTTCAGGCTACGTCTGAAGGAATACAGTGTTCTCTTTTCACGGACTGACTGGGGTAGGTCGTTCCAGTCTTTGATGGCAGTGAAGAAGAATGTTTGCTTACCCTGTCCTTGGATTCTCGGGACCTTAAAATTAAACATCATGTTTCTTGTATTATGTCCACTCCTCTCATTTGCTTTAACAAAATCATTCTTTAGATACTCTGGAGCTCTGTCATAGAAAATTTTGAAGGCATTAGTTAGCCTGATTTGTTTGGCCCTGTCAGAAACATTGAGCATACCTAGTGACTGAAGTTGTTCCTGGCCAACATGTGATCTGGGTCCTAGGTTCAGCATGAACCTAACCATTTTATTTTGAGTGACCTGAAGTTTGTGCTGTGCTGATTTAGATGATGCAGAGTACCAGGATGACACAGAATAGTCAAAATGACATTGAACAAGCGCTTGGCAGAGGGTCTTTTTGGTCGCCGCGGGCAAGCATCCCACCTGTCTATACAGGTATTTTATACGTGCTCTACACTTACTCAGGATAGATTCCAAAATTGTTTCACCTGACAAACTCGCGTCCAGTTTCAGTCCGAGATATTTAACTTGTGACACTGTTGTTATAGGAATATCATTACAGTTGACCGAGAAGCCCACAATGTCTTTCAGTTTGCGTTTTGTTCCACATAAGATGGCTTCCGTCTTGCCCAGGTGAAGAGATAGTCTATTGTCCACTAGCCATTCACTACATGATGCTAGTTCTTTGGAAAGTGAAGCGGCAATACTTATTGGGTCTTTTCCTGAAACCAGAAGCACGCTGTCGTCTGCATACAGTAATAATTTACATGAGACGCTCAGTTCCATGTCGTTCACATAACAGAGAAAGAGTAAGGGACCAAGGATGCTTCCCTGCGGGACCCCACAGTTAATTGGCATAGGATCAGATATATTATCATCAATTTTGACTCTTTGGGTTCTACCACTAAGATAAGATTTAAACCAGTTCACAGACCCTATGCCCATAGCTTGTAGTTTATTACATAGGATATCATGGTCTACTGACTCTACTGTGTCAAACGCTTTTTGTAGATCAAGAAGAACCATACCGGTGTAGTATATATATCAACGAAGTCACATAGCCTAAACTCCTAAAGAGCTAGGCCTAGCCTATTTTACTGTATACATACTATGGCACTTGTTCGTTTACTAGAGCTTCTAAATATTAAGATTAATGAGCTTGTACTTATGCATACCCAAATTAAAAAGGTGAAAACTCAAAACTGCAACCAAACCCCAAGACGAAGTGACACATGTAAACAAATATGGCAACAGCTGATTGGTTCACGTCACCGCGTCCGATTATTTTTATAGTATTTTTAATTGATGATGTAGAATGGGCAATTTACTTAGCTGATAGACAAATCAAATCCTGTTTCAAATAAGAAGAATTCTAAAAATAATGGCACCATGTGAAATAACGTTGATTTGGAATATAATACGATATCCGCGTGGAAGCCGGGAACAATGTGCCAATCGGTAATCGAACAGTTATTCGAAAGTTCATTCAAATACTCATTATCCCGAAGATATAGATGTATTTGTATGATACTAATAAATGTGAAAAAAATGTAATCAATTGATCTCCCATAAAATAGGAATTGCACGCAATGGATACCTCGGGCCATACGCCACCGGGGTGTTGCCATATCCACTGTATACCAATGAATATTTGCATTTATTATATTACTGTACCTAATATTTCAAATCAGTAGCTGTATTAGGCATAATTCTACAGTATAAATAAATAAATAAAATAAAAATGTATCTTAATCAACCCTTTCATTCCCACAGATCTTTTCTAAACTAAAAACAAAATCGCCTAATAAAACCCAGAATAAAACGGAGAAATGCAACATGGAATCCTGAAAGAAATAACGTAGGCCTACCCTTCCAAGATACGATGGCGCATTTATAGTCTGTTTTCGGGCTATTATTAGACAACAAACATTCAGATTAGGAAGGGAATATGGAACTCAGAGGATTTATTGAGATAGTCTTATACCCTTTTAATTCCCACACATCCTTCCTAAGCTGTATAAAATCGTCTAATGATAGCCAGAATAAACTCACCGGCTCCGTTTGTCCGTAGGTTTAAGTCGGCCAGAAATCATGACCCCCCAGCCTCCATAACTCATAAAGGGCTAGAGCAAATGGGCTGTAACTTTTCACACTACTATTATCCCCTGTCGGACTCTTCACAAATGGGTAGAAATATTAGCGGGATTGCTGTAGTCGTTATTTGAGTTATAGCGGTTAGTGGTCAAGAAGTCTCTTATTTGAGTTATAGAGGTTAGTGGTCAAGAAATCTCTTATTTGAGTTATAGAGGTTAGTGGTCAAGATTACTGAAGTTGTTATTGGAGTTATAGAAGTTAGTGGTCAAGATTACTGAAGTTGTTATTGGAGTTATAGAAGTTAGTGGTCAAGATTACTGAAGTTGTTATTGGAGTTATAGAAGTTAGTGGTCAAGATTACTGAAGTTGTTATTGGAGTTATAGAAGTTAGTGGTCAAGATTACTGAAGTTGTTATTGGAGTTATAGAAGTTAGTGGTCAAGATTACTGAAGTTGTTATGGGCGTTATAGAGGTTAGTGGTCAAGATTACTGAAGTTGTTATTGGAGTTATAGAAGTTAGTGGTCAAGATTACTGAAGTTGTTATGGGCGTTATAGAGGTTAGTGGTCAAGATTACTGAAGTTGTTATTGGAGTTATAGAAGTTAGTGGTCAAGATTACTGAAGTTGTTATAGAGGTTAGTGGTCATGATTACTGAAGTTGTTATTGGAGTTATAGAAGTTAGTGGTCAAGATTACTGAAGTTGTTATTGGAGTTATAGAGGTTAGTGGTCAAGATAACTGAAGTTGTTATAGAGGTTAGTGGTCATGATTACTGAAGTTGTTATTGGAGTTGTTGTTGTTGTTGTTGTTGTTCCCCAGGCTGTCTGGCCGAACAGGCCCAAGGTCTCGAGCAAGGCCAAGGCCATAAACGAGCACCCCCCCAAAATCCTCCCTGCTTACCACTAACAAAGCCCGGGTGACCGAAGCCACTCCAAGGCAGGGAGCTGAGGAGGGTACGGAAACGCCCGGGAAACCAAAGCCCCACCCAAGGCCCTGCCCCTCAGAATTATGAAGGAAAGTTGAGGGGTAAGGGAAAAATGTGACGCTTTGGCTCCCAATCTGCCAACTTCTAGGTTGGCAGTAGGGAGGTCAATCCACGGAAAAGACGCCGCCACTTGAGATCTAGAAGATATATAAGTAAAAGGAACAGTCAGAGTAAGCTATGGGTATGGCAGAGATCGCTCAGTTCTCACTCTGATAGACCAGCCCATCACCACATGACTAGAACCCAATCCTCTCTGCATCAGCTAGGAAAGGCCCTAGAAAGCCGCCTTTGGCGGGGGGATAGCTCCCCTATTTCAACTCCTTTCGGGGTTGGGCACCCGCCCATGTTATTGGAGTTATAGAGGTTAGTGGTCAAGATTACTGAAGTTGTTATAATTTATTGGAGTTATAGAAGTTAGTGGTCAAGATTACTGAAGTTGTTATGGGAGTTATAAAGGTTAGTGGTCAAGATTACTGAAGTTGTTATTGGAGTTATAGAAGTTAGTGGTCAAGATTACTGAAGTTGTTATTGGAGTTATAGAAGTTAGTGGTCAAGATTACTGAAGTTGTTATTGGAGTTATAGAAGTTAGTGGTCAAGATGTTTGGCCTAGATACGTATAATGGACAGACTATAGTGAATGACATGCGGCCTATAATATACCACAACAGTCCGAGCTAGAAACCCTTTAGTAACAGAGGTCCATTAACGTCCTTTAAAGGGCATAGCTCATGATGTCAGCTATCCTCATTATCATAAATGTTAGTGTACAATATACCTCCTATGTGCAATAATAGTAGTCCGAGTTTCTTATAAATGTTATTATATATTAATTAGTGTTTTGGACGGTGGTGGCGAAAGGCCTTTCCGAGCTTTTGTGATGTATATAAGGGCATTGGGATACCCATAGAATAACACAATCGGTCAAAGAGTTTCAGGAGTCAGGTCACTGGCCACCATATTGATTCTCAGTATCTCTATTAACTGCTCCATGCTTTGAAAGCAGTTACAAAGATGGACAGTATATACTGTATTTAATAGAGGGGTAGGCCTATGTATGAGAAATTGTAGGAGCAGCATAAGCTTAATAATGAAATGTAGAAATAATGGCAAGCTATTAAATAATGTAGGCTAATGTGAAAGTGAAAATCAAGATGGAATATTTGTATTTGGTACGCTGTTGTACCAGAGTACCTTTATACCGTTGTGGCCGGTACCATTAGTATGGATAGAGCTGCCAATACGTCTATATTTATGATTAACGAGACCAAACTGTGAATAATTGTATTGATAGATAATTAAGGATAGACAAATTTTACACTCATATGATATAAATATCAAATACTGCCTTCACATTACTTCATCACGTATGAAATATATCATGGTAAGTTAGATCAAGGCAATATCAAAACATATTCGAATTTCGCGGTTATCACTAGCCTAACACAAGAGAGAGGCAACAGGGGCTGCCATCAACTTTCTGAGGTTAAAATCTCTTACTTGGCTTTGTTTAATATTTTAGATCAAAATTTATGGTAAACCAAGACAACTGTGCAGTATCAATCATCCTTTAACATGCTTTAAAAAGTGATAAAATGGAATGGGATATTGCATGAGCTATGCCCTTTAACAGTCAAATTTGTCCATACCCATAATAAATCACTGGATGAAGCCATAGAACACTTATCTTCTGATTTAACAACCATTTCCAATTGGGGCAGAGAAAATCTTGTTATTTTCAATGCTTCCAAAACGTAATTTCTTCATTTGTCTACCTACCCATCAAGAACTCCCAGAGGACTATCCCTTATACTTCAACAATACAAAAATCAACCCCTCATCTTCTCTCAGTATTTTCGGTGTCTCTTTCTCCTCTGATCTCTCTTGGAAAGACCATATTACCACTCTTGCTAAAACAGCTTCCCAGAAGCTAGGTATGCTCAACTGCCTCAAGGGGTTCTTTACCCCTGCACAGCTTCTTGCTCTGAACAGGGGCACAGTGCGTCCATGTATTGAATATTGTTCGCATGTGTGGGGAGGATCCCTTCACACAGCACTTCTAGAAGTAGAAAAGAAAGCCTTTCATCTCATTAACTCACTTCCACTCACCAATTATCTGCAGTCTCTCTCTCTTCGCCGTAATGATGCATCTCTCTCACTATTCTACTATTACAATAATCAGTTTTCCTCAGAGCTCTCTCAGTGTGTAGGCCCTACCACTTCCTCTACGTAGGGTACGTAATACCCGTCTTGCAACACAATCCCACCCCTACACTGTGCAGCTCTCCAACTCAAGAGTGAAACAATACTCCCAATCTTTCTGCTATTTAACAGCTGTGCTGTGGAACTCTCTCCCTGAATCCATCTTTCCCTCGTCCTATGATATAAATTGTTTCAAACTCCGTGTGTATAGACATTTTTGCTCGATCATTCCTTGATTTTGGCCCTGTCACTCTTTCAATTCTGGGGGAGGGACACGTCACAGGTAGTTTGCCTTTTGTTTCCCTCATTCACATAGAAAAACAAATCGAGCTTAAAAAAACAGCCCCTAGACCCCCCTTCGAGATATATATATATATATATATATATATATATATTCACACACACAATCGCTGGCAGTATATTACCTAGTGAGTGTGTATTCCAGGATAACAAGGTGAGACGGCGAGATATTGGCGATGAAGCTTCAATTAGTATAATTTAGAGATACACCAAAACTTATTTCCGACCGGAACTTCATTTTTTCTAAAGTTCCGATTGCGCCCGGAACCGGAACTTTTAATGTGTATATTACCGTACTAACTTTTCCTATTCTACACTTATTCCTGCATGTTTTATTTTCAACCATGTTGTAATGTACATCTTTCTTATCCATCTCCTTTATCATATTGCTTAAATATGTATTGGTTAATTTTATACTAGAGTTGTGTAGGAACAAAATTATTAGATATAATTATACTATCAAGTATATCTCACAAATACACGTGAGCTACTAAATGTTATTGTTTATACTCCCAGCCGGACTGGAACCACCGACAGTCAGGACGAGTGCCGTGGTGTAATGGATTACATTAAGGATACTCGCCCTGACTGTCGGTGGTTCGACTCCGACTAGGAGTATAAACAAATATAATATTTTGTATAACATAATTTATCTAAACTAGATACAGAATATATAATTGGGAGGCGATTTAAACAAAATTAACATGTGCTTTTAAGTTAGTACTGAAATTATTCTTCACTTTACAAACCATTGAACTATCTCTCTCTCTCTCTCTCTCTCTCTCTCTCTCTATATATATATATATATATATATATATATATATATATATATATATATATATATATATATATATAGAGACAAAATTGTTCCTTCTCTTTCAACATGATAAAACTGAAATGTGAAGGTATTCATTGGTTGTATATTTACTTGCCAGCAACTGAATAAATATGTAAATAATATATAATAAATACTAAATAGAACAGTACATAGTGTGGTAACGTTACATATAATATATAAACACATGGCCTACTTGAACTTCGTTAAGGGGGGATGGTTGTTTTTTCTGATTCCCCTTCTCCCTCATGCTTAGCCCCATTAGTCTTCCGATTTTAAGACGTTTTTCCCATTAGTTTTGCGATTTTATTATCTTCCGCCCCATATCTTTGTCAATAGTAAGACCTTTCGTGCCATTTAGGTGTAAACATTTTCCTGGCGAGTGAAAGGAGCCTATGTTGCATGTATAATGTGAAATATCACTTAATCAACATGATTGAGTTGTTGTTGTTGTAGTTCCCCAGATTGTCTGGTCGAACAGACCAGAGTCCAGTAGACCAAAGCCGCTCCAAATGCTCGGGCCTCGAAGGGGCCAAGGTGAGAGAAGATTTGTCTCTGAGAGGGCAGTGGGGGAGGGGATTAACAGCCCACGGGCTTGCACCCCCGGGCCAATGCCCCCACTGATCGCAGCTCCCCTTGCAGTACCAGCTCTCGGAACTTAGTCCTGACTCTAGTATGGGCCCCAATGGGCTGCATCCGAGGCTTCTGAGGGCTTACCCAATATTTCTTATTTTCAGGGAGTCCCTAAATACTTGTAGTCTTCCATCTAACTAGAAAGCATCCAAAATTGTCCCAATTTGAAAAAAGGGGTCAATGAACCTTGAACTATATAGACCTATTAGCCTAACGTCTGTATGTTGTAAAACGCTCGAAAGAATTGTAATAGATAGACTTAATGATTATTTGAAAAAGGCATAACTTGCCTTCAGTTCATCAATATGGCTTCAGAAAAGGGAGAACCGTAGACGACCAGCTTTTGGTCACATATAACAATGTAACTGCCTGGCTTGATGCTGGCTACTCTGCTGATGTCATATTGTTTGACTACTTGGGCCGTGGTGGTCAAGTGGTGAGCACGCTCGCGTGTGAATCTGAAAGACCCGGGATCGAATCCCTGCCACGGCGGACATTTAGTGGGTGCGGTAGTACGTCCTAGCATGTTTCACATGCTTGCACCCAGTCAGGGGACATCCTGACGACGTATACAGACAAAACACACATAACAAAGCCACTCCAACACCTTCCTCTCTCTCCAACACCCCTTCTCCCCTCTCAACACTCTTCTCTGAGCTATTGCCGATAAAAATGGCATGTTCAGTCCTGTACAGAATCGTAAGATTCAGAGTCGTAAAGATTCCAGGACGAGCTCATCAGCGGCGGATCCCCAGATCGACCGTGGTGATTGTCACCTAAACATCTACAAAACAATACTGTAAGGCCTTTGATGTTGTAATCGTAAGATTCAGAGTCGTAAAGATTCCAGGACGAGCTCATCAGCGGCGGATCCCCAGATCGACCGTGGTGATTGTCACCTAAACATCTACAAAACAATACTGTAAGGCCTTTGATGTTGTTATTCATAATTTACTATTGCAGAAACTTGCTGCGCTGGGGATCACCAGGCGGCTGCTGTGTTGGATTGAGGACTTTTTATTTTCCAGACATATGTTTGTCTCGAGTATCTGGCACCAATAGTGACCCTAGACCCGTTAAGAGTGGCGTCCCCCAGGGATCGGTTTTGGGATCACTTCTCTTTTTAATTTACATAAATCAGTTACCTTCCAAATTGCGCAACAAATGTACATTTTTGCAGATGATTTAATAGATTTTCTCCAGATAAGAAGCTCGCTCATAACCAGCTTGGCTGCTGATCTGTCGTCCGGACAGAGAGACATTGATATGGTGCTTAAGGTTGCAAACTCCTGGGGCTTGGATTTGAACAGGGATAAGTGTGTTTTTCTCCACTTTCAGAGGGGCAAGGTTCCGTGGCGCCAAGTTCGTCCTCTTGACCATTACTTTCTGGGTGGAGATACCATCTCTTTCGTGTCCTCACACAAGGATTTGAGTGTTCTGATTGATACTAGTCTAAAATTCCATCTTCACATTAGAACCATAGTAAATAAATGTGCAGGTATATCTACTAATCTGTTGAGAAACACTGTCTGTAGATCAAGGGAATTTATGCTCATTCTTTATACCTCACACCTAAGGCCCCTACTCGAATTTGCCTCTTGTTTGTGGAACACTGGTTATGTGGGTGTTATAAAGCTATTGGCATCAGTCCAACGAAATTGGACTATTCAGATTGAAGGTTTGACTGATTTACCCTACTCTGAACGCCTGAGGCAGTTGGATCTTTACTCTATCCAGGGTCGTCTGCTTCGCGCAGATCTCATCAAATACTGGAAGATTATCCATGGGGAGAGCAGTATATATTGACGCAAAGGAATTATTTATATTTGCCCCGGATGTCCATATCCGGGGCCACAGTTACAAACTAGCCCATGTCTTTAGCACTTTGGAGTGACAACGTTGATTCTTTTTCCTCAGACGTATAGCCACCTGGAATTCGCTACCAGAGAGCATAGTGGGTTCAGTTACTGTCGATGCCTTCAAGTCTGGACTACATAGACACCTAGGACCTTTCTTATATGATTACCTCGATTAGACCATTTCTAATTCAATTCCTGAATATTCTTCCAGCTGTAAACAAAGACTGCTTAGGGTACACAAATTCAGACCGGTTATTCACGAACATTGTGCTTTTAGCAACTTTCGTTTCCTTATATAAACGTTTAATTGATCTGGAGTAGGCTACCTGCAGACCTGAGCTGCCCCTCTGTTCTTGTTTTACCTGTTGCTATTCATGCCTGACACCTATAGCTTTGGGGTAGCTAACCAGGTGAGTTAACCCAATCAGGCGATCTCGCCAGCACCTGGAAGTAAAAGTAGTACAGGAAAAGTGAGACAGAAATGGCTGAGGTTGAGTATAGGATGCCAAACCTCACTCAGGATAGGACCAGCCCTCACCCAAGCATGATCGAGTTGATTGCACTACAGCCACTCCAACAGTACGGTAACATTCAAACATGCACTTCACACGTGACACTACAAACTATTTAAAGCTAGAGTGAGGCTGACTATAAGCCTCTTCCAGGAATCTTCTGTGAATCTATAGTCACGGTTCAAGGTTTATCTCAACCTTCTGCTTCCTGTATCCTCAACTTAAAGAATCTACCCCTATTAATTGTCCTTTCTTATTACTGTACATATCTCCTTCTGCCTTGAGGAAACATTTAAGGGGATATTTTTAGTTTGTTCCCTATAAATTCCATCAAGCTTTAAAAACATACCCCCAAGATCGCCCTTCGATATGAATTTGTACATTTTTCGGTAGAAAAATGTACCAGCAGATTCGCTATCGCTCGCCAGGAAAAAATCGACACCTATAGATGGCACGAAAGGTCATAACATTGACAGAAATTGGCCGAAATGTCTTAAAATCGCTGAACAAACGGGGCGGACGTCTTAAAATCTCCAAACTAATGGGGCTAAGCATGAGGGAGAAGGATCGAGGTTCGAAAAGTAAAATATCCCCTTAACTCTCTGCATTCTATTGCACTATTTAATGTGAACGGGAAAATGCACAGTACTGTATCGTGCCTGCATATTATCTAAACCTACAGTAGGCTATATATCGATAATATTGCTTTGACCGGAGTGGGTCGTTTTTCTGGTCCCCCTTCTTCCTCATGTTTACCTCCATTAGTTTTCAGATTTTATGACGTTCGACCCATTAGTGTGGCGATTTTAAGACCTTTCGCCCTATTTATTTGTCAATAATAAGACTTCGTGTAATTTAGGTTTCGATTTTTTTCTGGTGAGCGATTGCGAGCCTGTAATTCAAGAGAAATCGGCCTTCGCCCGGGACATTATTCTAGCTTAAAATGTAAACATTATATCGAAGTATTCTTGGGGGTATTTTTGTATAGCTTGATAGGGTTCTAGGAAGCAAACTAAAAATCTCCCCTTAGTGTGACTGTGAGTGGGAAAATTCACAGTATCGTGCCTGCATATCTAAACGGTAATAAACCCATATATCGATAATATTACTGTAATGCAGAGACACGACAGTTTGGCCACTTGATTGATGGCTACATTTGGCCAATAGTGACCTTCCCAGATCTTGTGGCCCTACCAGGTAGGTGCAATAGGTAGGCTATATAAGTAACGTTAGGTAAGTAACACCAGGTAAGTAGGTATAACAAAAACGGCCTTGTTTAGACAAGTACGCCTGTTGCAAATGTTCGTTCAGTACCGGTGCCGTTCTTTTAACTTTACTCTGGCTATTAGTAGACGATTTTATTCCGTATATAAAGGTCCTCCAGCAATAAACAGTCTTCGAACTATCTCATTTAACCCTTTCTACTACCACAGGCCCTTCTTAAACTGCAAAAATATCGTCTAAATATAGCTAAAATAAATTTAAAAAGACGTCGCCGGTACAGCGAGACATGGACGATGACGAGGACCTCTTCAAACTAAGAGCTGTGGAGATGAGCTTTTTCAGAATGGCAGCTGGCATGAATAGGCTAGATGGGCCAAGTAATAGGGAAGTGTACGAGTCCTTTGGAATGGAAGAGCAGGCTTTGGGCATTGATTGTGGTGTGGTTGAGTGGATAAAGAGAAGTACTTTGAGGTGGTATGGTCATGTTCAGAGAATGGATGAAGACAGAATGCCAAGAAAGATATATGGGAGTCAGGTGAGTGGAACCGCTAGTAGTGGAAGACCACCTATGGTATGGGAAAAGAAAGTGGAAAAATATATTGAAGAAAAACTTCCACGTAGTGGAAGGGGCATTGTGGCGCGGGCAAAGGAGGCATGTCTTGACAAAGTAGCTTGGAGACGTTTCTGTCATGGCCATCCTCTAGTGGGGGTTTCCCAGGGGGAAGCAAGGCGTCGGAGATGATGATGATGATGATGTCGCCGGTACAGAATGGGTTAAAACCCCTCCTTGAATGGTGTATGTGTTTCAAAAAGCCCGGGTAAGTGTGGGCGAGTGCCGGGGTGATGATGGTGGTGGTGGTGTGAGGCTCGCGGGCCAGCAGCGTTATGTCTAGTTGTTTACCACTGGTCTTGGGGTGATGGTATACTGCCCCGATCATCATGACATTATAGCCCTTCCCACGCTGCAACCCCACCCCTGTCTCTTCACTTAGATATGGTGAGTGTGCTGGGGGCCTTGGGGAACACTGGGGAGATGGAGTTGAGGGGTAAAGTTGAGAGATATGGTGGAGAATCGTGTTAAAGAGGGGGAATCTGTGGCCCTCTCCCATGGCTGGCACTCTGGCCCTTCTTGACATTATAGCAGGGCCACTTTGTTCCACAGGGTCATGTCGTTTATACCAGGGCCATTTGGGGTCATTATACACGCCCCAGGGACTCCAGAACTAGGGGATAATGTGGGAATTGGAATATAGCTATAGGCCCATGTCAGGGGTCATCAGTTCCACACCCACTTAGGCTACTCGCCGACATTCAATCGACTGGTACAAATACGCGGTTTTGATCACTTAGCTTATTTCCATCGTATTGTGGCGCATGGGATGGGTGTGTTAACCTTAGTTTGTATTTTTGGTCTCTCCCAGTTCCCCTCTTGTGAAGATTTGAGATTTCAAGATGTTTCACCTCCTTAGTTTGGGGCTGCTGGGGCAGAGGGTCAAAAGAGGGACCTGGGCTATTTTCTTTATTTTCCTTTCTGTTTCGTTATCATATTATCCTAGGCCTAGCCTAGCCTATGTTTAAAATTTCTGGTAAAAATTTAAGAGACCCCGGACAGCCTTTTTAGGCCTAGGCCTACTAGCCTAGCCTAAGACTAGCCTAGTTCATTTTTTTTTTTTTTTTTTTTTTCTTTGATAGGCCTATAGGGCCTATATAGCCTAGGCCTAGCCTACAGTGTTGTTTAATAGAGCTGTGGTGGTCGAGTGGTGAGCACGCTCACGTGTGAATCTGCAAGACCCGGGATCGAATCCCTGCCACGGCGGACATTTAGTGGGTGTGGTAGTACCGGTACGTCCTAGCATGTTTCACATGCTCGCACCCAGTCAGGGAACATCCTGACGACGTATAGGCCTACATACTAAACACACATAGCCTAACAAAGCCAGGTTCAATGTTATTTTAATACCACAAATTTTGTTGATATAGCCTAGGCCTAGCCTATTTGAAGATAAATATTGAATCTATATGCTATAAACATCATAAGAAAATTTGTTTTAACCCTCGGCAAAACCTAATAAAAAAGTATGGTACTAAAATGTCATTTTCGTAACAAGGTTGTCAATACGGTACTTCCAGTTATCGATAGCTCTAAAGATCATATGAAAATGTGTTAAACCTTCTGAAAAACCTAATATAAGAGTATGGTATCAAAATTTAAGGTAAGATTAGGAGTAGTGGGCGTACCACTACCAACATACAGCATGACTCATCTATAAAACATTAACCTAACCAAACGACCTAACCTAACCTAATAGGCCTATTCATGTAGTACTAGGTTAGGTTAATGTTTTATAATGATTTATGCTGTACCGGTATGTCGGTAGTGGTACGCCCACTACTCCTAATCTTACCAAATTTAATTTTCGTAACAAGGTTGTCAATACGGTACTTTCCTGTTATCAATGTACAATCAAAGCTGAAGATTGCAGAGTAAACACCGTACACTTCATCGACTTTCTTTCACCTTCGTATAATTGACAGGCAATGTTTTTGTTTTTATTTACTAAGGGATTAGTACTCAACCAGAGGGGTGTGGGGGCAGCAGCCCCCACCCATAATACTAGGTTAGGTTAGGCTAATGTCTTTTCAAATCACTATCGGGGGCGTGTCTCAACATCGATCAATAGGCCTAATGGGGAAAATAGGTTTTCCCGAGATTTCTAATTACAGTAATTACAAATTTACAAACACTATATATTGATGCAAATGAACAATTTCTTTTATAAAAAACACTCGGAAAATTTGTGGTATTAAAATAAAAAAAAATCCCAAAGCCACTCCAACACCCCTTCTCCCCTCTCTACACGCTTCAGAAAAATGGGAAAAGTAGAATGTAAATAAGAGGTGCCGTTGCACCTCGGATCCCATGGGTTAAGGGTACGCGACGGTCTAAACCCAGCTCACGTTCCCTGTTTATGGGTGAACAATCCAACAGTTTCTCGTATTTCACTTATAGTTAATTTGCGACGGTAATTACATGTACACCAACAAAGTATCGTCCATGACACTTCTAGAACACTG
Organism: Paralithodes platypus; assembly: GCA_032716605.1. NCBI lineage: Eukaryota > Metazoa > Arthropoda > Malacostraca > Decapoda > Lithodidae > Paralithodes > Paralithodes platypus. Next base: position 4,725,440 of record CM064488.1, read on the forward strand.
ATAATTATCGATGGGGCTAGTATCCGGGTTGTCTTAAATTTTATCCAAATTTCTTTTTGATAATTATAGGGAATAGGCTTGCAGCCTTATTATACATATTTTATTAGGGACAATGTAGGTCTATGGAATCCTTAGGCCTATACTGTACTCGTGTATAATCCACTGTGGGAGAATAATTTTGATCAATTATAAAACCCGATATTAATAGAAAAAACGCCCATTCTAATCAATCTCAGAGCTCTTTCGGAAATCCTCACTGTTTACAAACGCCTTCTTTATGCAGTATAATCGATATTTACCCCCTGTTGTCGACATAGATGACGATTTCAATAATTCATGGGGAGGGGTGAAGGGGGGCAAAGCCCCCCCTCAACCCATCATGTATCCAACATTGGAATTATAACTAAGACCATGAAAACACTCATTTCTCAAAATCTGGAGGAAAAACGTGAAAAATAAGGGTGCGAGCCTATTCCCTATAATTACCGTACATAATACATTTATGTCCAATTTACCTGACTTTTGGTTTAAGTCTAGGATAGGATGGATGGTTGATGGTGGGATATCACTAAGGACGAAATGGGGAGCCTAACAAGCTATAATAATGGGGAAGGATGTAGTACCCGGGCGTATGGTCTTCATGTTTTACATAGGTTGTTACGTTTCCGTCTAGCTTATGTAATTTGCCCCCTGTTGGCAATATACAGTATATGGTGATTACAATAAGTCATGGTGGTGGTGGTGGGGGGGGGGGAGCTATCATTGTATGTGGAGCAGTCAAAATAGACGGGAATGTGATTGCTAGCGTGCGAGTAGTTTAACCCTTCCTCCCCGGGCTGTCTTGCCCAATGACGGTCGCCCCTAAAACGTCTAGGCCTAGGCTACCGTATTATGTTTATTTTCACTGCTAGAACTTTCCCACTCATCTATAATCGTAGTGCGGTTTTCAATCTGTATTTTGGCATAGAGTAGAGCTCTGTAAGTCAACTGGTTCAGTTGTGATGACAATTTCAGTGGAGCCAATATTGCAGAGATGTTGCCAATATGGGGGCTTTTTAGACACTAATTTCGTCATGACATCAGAACAATAACATTGAGGAGTCTTCTCCTTGTTTTCGGAGGTGCGGTGACGAACGCTTGGATTTATTGACATACGTCGTACGCACGGCGTTCAGACCAAGCTTAATTAGGCTATTAAGCTCATGCCTTCGGTAAGGCATACCGGGTAGCGGCCCTTCTTTCGTGCTGTCCTTACCTAAGGCAGACCGGTTAGGAAGGGTTAAACAAGGCGGCGAATGCTATATCCTTACCAAATAAAGTGGTAAGGCTCCCATAATGTTTCATTAGTTATATTAAATCATCAGGCTAAGGAGTGACACAACTTTTATCTTTGACTGTACATGTCTGGATAAAGTAGCCTGATGGGGTAGCCGGCGGCTGATTCGGCCCAGGCTCATTCGGACCATAATAAATTTGACCCAGGCTCATTCGGACCTCAATAATTGTCGGACCTGGCTAATTCGGCCCATACGGTTTGGATTTGTCAGTGATAACTACCGAATATAATTTTAACTAATTATTAAAGAGAGGACTATAATGTTGTTTAATGGTTATTGTAAATATTTAAAACTACAGCATAATAATGATTTTTAACATCGCTCTTAACACCAATAACACTCCAAATGAAATTTATGAAAAAGTGATTTTCCCAGGATTCGAACCCAAGATACCGGAACTACAGAACTTACAGTCTTACACGCTCTAATCATTACACAATCAAGACATTGAGACATATTTGTCAGTAAAGCCTAACTTAAACTAAAATGAACAAATATATAAATATAATTATAATGTAAAACTTGCAAAATAAACAAACTAAAACTGGGACGACACAAGATAAATGCAAAAGAACTGATCAAAATCGCTATGTGGAAACAACGCTTTCGGTGTATAGATTTTAGCACATGATTTCAGTAGATAGCGGAGAGAAATCTCGTGTTTGTATATTTTTCCCATAGAATACCTATTATTATTTTTTAGTTATCCTGATAGGCTTTCTAAGACACCTGGTTAACTTCCCTTCTTTATTAGCTGTAGGCCTACTTGCTTGGGAATACTTTTTGCCTCGTTTTACAGCAATTCTACTAGTAAGTAAAAAGGGGGATTCTCTTTCCTTGCCCTCCTATTTAGGAGGTTGTGCCACCCCTCTACATCGTTATTTCATCCTTACGCTTCTACCGAATACACTGATATTTTCAACAATCAATTTTATTTTTCTACAGTATGTGTATGGAGGAGACAAAAGGCATGTTGCCTGTAACGAGTGTCTCGCCCCAAAGTTAAAAGAGTGACAACCAAATTCAAGGGACGTTGGAGTCAAAATGCCTGGACACTCGAAGTTTAAAACAGTCTAAGTCATAGAATGAAGGGAGAGCGTTCAAGAGTTCACTTGTAGAGTAAAAGGAAGACTGAGAAAATTTGCCAATTCTTGTGTTGGATAGCTGGACAGAATAGGAGTGGGACTGTGTTGAAAGGCTCGTCGAAAACTGACCTTCGAGCTTTCGTAATCTACAACAAAAGAGTTAACTTAATTTATTAATCATATCTACAATCGTCATTGTCTAAGGTCGTCTTTTTCCAGAAATCTCAACTGTAGACCACTTAGACTGAATCGAAAAAATAATTGATTATCAATTGAACCATTAACCATTTGAAGTTTATGCATGTTTAGCTATATGTTATGGCTCTCATTAAGACGTTTTACACAACTTAAGAAAGATCTGTGGACATGAAATGGATAAAGACTATCACAATTAACACTTTATTGTACGAGAAATTAATAATTAAAATTTCCCGCCAAACCTGTAATGGTGTTTTATCAAATTGACCATTATGCCATCAGATAAAATATTAGTGGCCCAAGGGCCAAGTCAGCCAATGTCATGGTCCGAGTCGGCCACTGATATGGTCCGAATCAGCCTCGTTGTGGGCTGAATTGACCAAGGTCCGAATCAGCCATGGTCCGAATAAGCCGGCATTCCCTGATGGGACTACTGCCATAGCCATCTCTAGCCCTGGGGGTTTCCCAAAAGGCAGCAAGGCTGTGGCATCCTCAAATCATTAGGATGACTTAATCAGACCTATCTTCTTTACATATTTTATTATTCATGATTTCTTTTAATTTATTCATACCGTTTTACCCCTTACATCATCACCTTAACTAATTTGTTGATTAGGCTAACTAAACCATAGTTTCTGTAGTGCTTTTATTTACTTGTATATATGGGCGGGTGCCCAACCACGAAAAGGGTTGAAATAGGGGAGCTATCCCCCCGCCAAAGGCGGCTTTCTAGGGCCTTTCCTAGCTGATGCTGAGAGGATTGGGTTCTAGTCATGTGGTGATGGGCTGGTCTATCAGAGTGAGAACTGAGCGATCTCTGCCATACCCATAGCTTACTCTGACTGTTCCTTTTACTTATATATTTTCTAGATCTCAAGTGATGGCGTCTCTTGCGTGGATTGACCTCCTAATCTACCAAGATTGGAAGCCAAAGCGTCACATCTTTCCTTTGCCCCTCAAATTTCTCTTCATAATTGCTGAGGGGCACAGGGCCCTGGGTGGGGCTTTGGTTTCCCGGGTGTTTCCGCACCCTCCTCAGCTCCCCGCCATGGAGTGGCTTCGGTCACCCAGGCTTTATTGTGGTCGGCAGGGAGGGTTCTGTGGGGGCGCTCGGTTATGGCCTTGGCCTTGCTCGGGGCCTTGGGGCTGTTCGGCCAGACAGCCTGAGGAACAGCAACAACAACAACTTGTATATATATTTTTCATGTTTCTTTGATTTATCAGCTTTAAAATCCCTCGGGTACGGTACTGCCGCTTGAGCCGCTGAGCGACCATAATTTATCAATGATAGGATGGCTCATCTCTGAAGACTGTGATTATGTTTACCCTGTGACCATACTATATGGGGCAGGGATCTGGAGTTGGCATGAGACAGGAGTATGGTATTTTCAGAGGCTCCACCCATACCGCACTTCTCGAACGAGTAGAATCAAAAGCATTTCGCCTCCCTACAATCTCTTTCTACACACCGCGATGTTGCATCTCTTTCACTCTTCTATCGCTATTACAACTAGTGTTCTTCAAAGCTCTCTCCGTGTATACCCCCTCCCTTGTGGCGAGTGCGAAATACCCGCCTTTCAACACAGTCCCACTCCTATTCTGTTCAGCTCTCCAACCCAAGAATTGGCAAATTTTCTCGGTCTTTCTTCTACTCAACAAGTGAAGTCTGGAACTCTCTCCCTCAATCAATTTTTCCTTCATCCTATGACTTAGACAGTTAGACTACCTTAAACCTTGTGTGTCCAGGCATTTTGACTCCAACGTCCCTTGAATTTGGCCCTGTCACTCTTGACTTTGGGGGAGACACTCTCTACAGGCAACCTGCCTTTTGTCTCCTCCATACTCATAGGAAAAACAAAGTTAAATAATTACCGTACTTATGTTTTTCAGAGGGTTTAATGAGATAGTATTTACCCCTCTTGAGTGCTAAAGGTAGATGATAAGCTAAAGAAAATAGTCTAATGGTAACCACAATATAATAAAGATATAATCATTGTGCTGAAGGGGTTAATCAGTAAGAGAGGGAGAGACGTGATGTTGGCAAACGAGATAACCTAGGACAGGAAATGATTACGCCATATTTATCAGCAAGTGATATGTGTCCTACAGGCAACAACTAAATCTTGCTTGACCTTTACTATCCTCTCTGGCTCGTCCTTCATACAGCCTTGTGCTGCTATGCTAGGGTTCTGTGTTTAGCTAGAAAATCATTTAACTTCTGATGTATGTTGTTATAGCTTGGATTGTATAGAGATTTGTTTATGTATAGTCGAAATCATAAGTCCAGTGTAAATTCCTTAGTTAGGTACGGTACCGATATAGTAGCTTGAATTACAGTATGAGAGATCTGTAAATGTATAGTAAAATATGTAAGTCCACTGAAAATTCCTTAGTTTATTAGGCCGTTCACAGATGGCGCTAAAATAGCTGGTAAACTGGATGGAGGAAAAATCAGGCTAAATGGGGAGGTGGGTTGGGAAGTAGGGAGGCAACAGCCTTGTATGTGTGTGTGAATTTACAAATTTGTCGCATTAATTTCTTCAAACGCATTTTAATTTTTTAATGTACGAGACTCAAACAATTTAATTTAGCTCAGTACCTATGACAGTGAGAGGTTCTTCCTAACCTCAATATACATGCACTCCTCACTTTAGGATCCCCTTCTGCCTCATGTTTAGGTAATTTGTTTCCAGATTTTAAGACGTTTGCGCCATTAGTTTGACGATTATAAGACCTTTTGCCCTATTTCTGTCTATTTTGAAACCTGTGCCATTTAGGTGTCAATTTTGTCCTGGCTAGCGATAGCGAGCCTGTAATTTAGGAGGGGTCAGTCTTCGGCCGGGAAATTTTTCTATCAAAAAATGTACAAATTTATCTTGAAGGTATTGGAGGTATTTTTGTTCAAGCTTGATAGAGTCTAGGGAGTAAGCTAAAAATCTCCCCTTAACCCTTCCTACCCGGGTGTCATATTAAAAGGCAACCGCGGCAGATGGGCAGGAGCCCGGGTGTCATGTTAATAGGCAGCAAGCTTTCAAGCCTATTCAGCTTGGTCTGAACGCCGTGCGTCCGACGCATGTAAACAAAGCCGATCGTTGCGTCACCGCACCTCCGAAAACAAGAAGGAGACGTCGGATCAATGTTATTGTTGTGACGTCAGACAAAATTAGTGTCTGAAAAGCTCCGATATTGTCAACATCGCGGAAAAATTCGCTCCACTGAAATCGTCATCACAACTGAACCAGTTGACTTACAGAGCTCTACTCAACGCCAGTCTACAGATTGAAAACCGCACTACCGGTACGTTTATAGATGCGTGGGAAATTTCTAGCAATTAAAATACACAAAAATACGGTAGCCTAGGCCTAGATGTTTTTCGGCCAGATCGCCCGGATACAACCTCCGTCCTTTGCAATACCAGCCCGGGCCCGGAGGGTTAAAGTTGTTTGATTTAAAGTGTTCATTGTCAGGAACATAACTGCAGTACAACTATAAGTCAATTATGTATTCCTCCCACCCTGTTCACCAGCTATTCCAGTGCTATCTGTCAACGGCGAAGAACAGGGTCTCTAACTGAAGTACTTTTTGTTTGAAGACTGAATATGAGAAGGAATACACACAGATTATCAGGAAACCATTTTTTTTTTTTGCCATTTAGCTCTTCCTAAGATATAATTTGAACTATAATCCATAATATTATCTTTACACATACAATAATATAGACTAAAAATAATGGACTCGGCTTTCGTTTGATACCCCGGCCAAGAAAACAAAGACATTTTCGGTGGATTTATTAACCCCTTCTGTACCGGCGACGTCTTTGTAAGTGTATTCTAGCTTCATTTAGACTTTCATTCAGTTTAAAAAGGGCCTCAAGCAAGTAACAGGCTTCTAACTATCTCACTTAACCCTTTATGCTATTACAGATTCTTCTTAAACTGCACAAAATAGTCTAAATATAGCTAGAATAAATTAAAAAAGACGTCGCCGGTACAGAAGGGGTTAATTTGGCTGTACTGTACAGTACAGTTCAATAGCTGTAATTCATGAAACCATACCATTTGCAATAAAGGGTGAGGTATAATACCTTATGGGCAGATGGGCCATTTATTTTTGGTCCCCCTTCTCCCTCATGTTTAGCCCCATTAGTTTTCAGATTATAAGACGTTCGGTCCATTAGTTTGGCGATTTTAAGACCTTTCGTCCCATTTCATTGTCAATATTAAGACTTTGTGTCATTTAGGTGTTGATATTTTCCTGGCGAGCGATAGCGAGCCTGTAATTTAAGAGAAACTGGCCTTTGGGCTGGACATTTTTTCTATCAAAAGATGTACAAACTTATCTTGAAGGAGGGTCTTGGGCGGGTGGTTTTTAAGCTTGATGTAGGTCTAAGGAGGAAACTAATAAAAGAATAAAAAGATACGTAAATGAGCAAATAAATAAGCCCATCTCCCCTTATTGTAGTGCTAGGTAGGGTTTTGGGTTATAATAGCTTGAGCTTTTGATAGGTAGAGTTTTAAGTTGGCTCTATGATCAGGTAATGTACCGTGCCAGATATATTAATTATAATCTTTTATACATAAGGTGGATTAGCTATAAGATTAGGTACCGGTACCTACCTATATCACCTATGTTAAGTTCGCCACTCCGCTAGTGGCACCGAGGAGCGAACTGCCCTTCATTGTTTGACAATTGGTGAAGCAGAATGTTCAAAGGGGTGGAGCACTCCCCTGCGAAGATGGGCTCGTCTGGCACTTTTTGAAGCTCGACATCGAGGGCTTTCTTGAAGCTGTCTAACTCGCCACGGGAGTTTGTTGAAGAAACGTGGTCCTCTATGTGATAACCAACCCTCTCGCCGCGCACTTCGATTTTTCATCCTGGGGTTATCACATTCCCAGCCTCTCCTATCACTGAATTTTATGACTATCGGGGTATGTAGATTCGGTTCAAAACCCTCTGCGATTTTCCGTGTGTATATTATTAAGTAACATTCCCTTCTACGCTCCAACGAATACAACTTTAGTAATTTTAAATGCTCCCAATAGTGTACTGGTAACTTTTTTACTGACTTTATATGTGAGGTGAAGTTCCTTTGTACACTCTCTAAGTCATTAATTTCACCTGCTTTGTATATACAGTATTCTAGCCGCGGTAGCACCAGGGATTTGAAGAAGTTATCATAGGCAATTCACCGCGAGTTTAAAATGTACGTAGAATCCAACCTGTTAGCCGTTTCGCAGCTGCAACTCTGACCTGGTTATGCTCTCTCCCTGAATCCATCTTTCCCTCATCCTATGACTTAAATTGTTTCAAACTCTGTATGTCCAGACATTTTGGTTCGAACGTTCCGTGATTTTGGCCCTGTCACTCTTTTAACTCAGGGGGAGGCACTCATCACAGGCAGTTTGCCTTTTGTCTCCCTCATCCACATAGAAAGATTTTTTTTTTTTTTTTTTTTCCCTGGTCCACTGGAACACCATTGATGTCCTCCTGCAAAAATGTTCAAATTATGTCTTTGGAAGTGATAAATTGGCCACAACAATGCTATTTCACCTTAATTTTCTTGTATTTCTTCTCATATTCACTCCAAGTCTTCAACCACAATTGCTCCGGTTTGTCACCCTGGTCTATAGCCTACACATTATGACTCCTAGCCTCTTGTAACTCGGGGATGGCTGGAGCAAATGGGCTGTATTATCTACACATGTTTACTGTTGATTCTTCCCCAATGGTAGAAATATCACCCACTTAGAAAATTCCCACCACATATTCCATGAAGAACACTCCTCCCCCTCCCTCCGTTTATTTTATCCGTTCTCATCCATTTGTGGCTTTTTCTTGTACGGTACTTGTGACACTCCCAAAGTCCACCACATCACTACATCTTTTATTTGCTCTTTTATTTAATTTAGAAAAGAAAATGTAATTGCTTTTTTATGTTGTTCAGGTACTGCTCCGAGCATTATCAAGCCAAGGTAGTAGCGGCAAGGAAACTAGCAATACTGTAGTTCGTGAGGCGCCTGGCCCAGGGAACCGGTGTATATAAAGGGTCATGCCTGGATGTATGCAGTTTCAGAACATGAGAAGAATTGCCAATGATAACACTTTTCAAATCTCTGGTAACCTCAACACAAATCTGGTGAAATATATTTATGACCTAGAGAGCCTCTTTTCGCATCCAGTCTCAAAATCAAGTACAGTACCGTACCTTGTTTTTCGTCATTATTCTTAAATATACGTACAGTACAAAGTTAGTTATGGTCCATAATTCCTATTATGCCCCTAGAAATGACTAAATGGCCAAAACAATACAATTTCATTTGTATTTCTCTGTATTCCATATCGTAGTCTAGACTTCAATACGATTCTCCGATAAAATTGCTGGTGTGACATCGGACTTAATCCACTTACCTTTAATTAAGGGGCAGATAGTCGCTTTTTATAGACCCCCCCCCCCCCTTCTCCCTCATGTTTAGCATATTAGTTTTGAGATTTTAAGATGTTCTGTCCATTAGTTTGGCAATTTGAGACCTTTTGCCCCATTTCTTTGTAAATATCAAAACACCCTTGTATAAATGTACAGGTATGTATGTAAGACCTTTATTTTTACCGAAAAATTTACAAATTTATCTTGAAGGGTGGTCTTGGGTGTGTTTTTTTAAGTTTAATGGAGGTGTAGCGAGTAAACTTAAAAATAAATAAATATATACCGGTATATACATAGACCAAAAAACAAGCACTACCCCCGATAACACAACTAAGAAGATACCGGTACAGTGTGTCTTCTGGTACTGTATTTTTGTTATTACGGTACAGTATTATTTTGACTGTATTGTTTTTATTATTATCATTATAAAGTACCATACAATACATGGGTTGGTGCAGAGACTAGCTTTGTTGCTAGAGTCAGAATTGAGTGGAACTGTTCTAAGTAAATATACATGAAGAGAATCGTGAGATGGATGTGTAATGCCATAGTGAGAGAGAGAGACCAATGAATGCAGTTGAGAGAGCAAATTAATATAGAGTGTATTTTTGAGGTGACGTGCACTATAGGTAGCGCCAACGAACTTGACAATTATCTTGATCCCTTACCTCTCTGTAAATCAAAAGGGCCTAGAGCAAACTGGCTGTAAATATCCACATCTATATCCTTGTGTAACCAAATGATAGAAACGTCAGCCCGATCGCTTTCATTCATTTAGATTATAAGTTATTGTCAAGTTAGCTGGTGCTACCTTTAGTACAGTACTGCAGGGAGAATGGGATGAACGAGAACCAAGTTGGAAGAGCGATTTAGTATAGAGTGCATTTTTGAGGTGATGTGTAGCCTACTGCTACTGGCTGACTCCAGTGATTTGGCCATATAGAAATTTAGAAAGATTGGATGAGGATGATTGGGGGAACTCCATAAGTAGGGGTCCTATAGGAAGACCCGGGGTGATATACAAGAGAATGTTCTTTGGGTTAGAAAACTTGAAGTCTGGGAATGGAATGCTGTAGTAGGGGATTGTGCAGGGTAATGGCTAACAAGAGTATTGATACTTTATAATTATTA